>CAKKLC010010935.1:0-26284 GCA_918559645.1 Ceratonova shasta | reverse complement strand
AAACAACAGTAAAACATCCTCTTTAGTTAACCGTAGTCTTGATTGAGATTGTATTGGTCTTAGAGCGGTTAACTGTTCGGTTTATCGGAATTTCAAACCTTAATGGAACCTCATCCATATCAACATTATGACTGGGTTGAATCTTATTTTTTATTATACTGTTTTGATAGAATGCGTGAAATATATCCAACTTCTCTTTAAAGTCTTCTGAAAGTTGCTGAGAGACTTAAGTTTGAGAACGGATGATAAGACATCGTCGTTTTATAAATCGAATGCACTATGAAGGTCGTCCCAAAAACTCATTGACATTTAATTCCTTTGCATTGGAAAGTGCCTTTGCTCGAATATAGTCAATTGAAACACCTCTTCCAGCTACCTTTAGGGATATTATCTAGTCTTCTAAGACGTCCTCGAACTGTGGCCACCTAGCAATATTGTTACGAAAGCTTTTCTTAAATAATTTAACCTGTCGCAATCTGTTCTCCGTGCAATTCCATTTCCTCACCATTAATTAGTTCAATTCAAACTCTCTTCCTGCTGCTCTATTTCCATGTACTTTGGCAAAATCAGTCACTTTTAATTACAAAGTAGCTGTAAATGAAGATCTTTTCATCGGGCCATAATTATCTAAATAAATATTTTAATTAAAACTTTAAAGTTTAGGATAGATAATTACTGTAATTAAATTACCACGTGACTAACTTCAATTTTACAAAAACAGTAAACTTACAAAAATATTTATAAACAAAAATATTAATTTATTTAATATTTTGACACAAAAAAAATCAAATTAATTTTCGAAAAAATCCACTTATAAGACGCACCGTCATATAAGACAAGGTTATTATTTTTCTATGATTTTATGTAAAATAGTCAGTCTTATAGTCCGGAAAATATGATATATAAAAATAAAAGATAAAACTATTTTTTCTAATGAATTTTTTGTTTCGTTCGTTCAGAATATGCATCCAATCCCAAACCTAAGAACACCAGTACAACTCCTACCCATTGGTGAGAATGTAAATGGTTTTTAAATATTACAACTGATATTAAAACTGTAAAAAATTTTCTTGTTGTTGTAATAATAGAACATGCTAGAGGATTTATCTTGGTTACAGCATAAAATATAAAAAGCTTGAAAATATTAAAAATTATACCTGACCAATAGCACTAGTTATACAAAAACCAGCAATATCTAGCATAAACTCATTATGTCTTAAACAAAATTCATAAAATTTTATTAATTCTCCAGAATATGTAACATCTAAATATAAGTCTTTTTATATACATCCACCTAACATTATAATTGCATATAGATTCATATTAAACATTAATGAATATGATTTAACATAAAAACTTCTTTTAATTCTTTCTTGAAGCGTTGCTGTTACACCATCCATAAATAATGAAAATAACTATAAGTATATCAAAATAATTACGAGTAACAACTCTCCAAAATTAATTATTTGATTAAAATCATCTATATGTACATCTTTAACATCAAGTGATTTTTTATACATGAAAAGAAAGACACCAACTGTAATCATCAAAACATTTATATATTTGGTCCATTTATAACTAACTCCACCAATTAAGCAAGTTAAAATTAAAACTAACTTTAATTAAAACTTTTACTAGGTATTGGCTTAATAGATTTTGCAATTACCTTATTTATTATAATAAAATACTTGGGTTGGATAATTTACATATTGAAGAGATGAATTACTTGATAACATTGCAATAGTATAAGAAACAGAACATAGCATAAAATAAAAACTGCTTATATCAAGACTTTTATTTCTTGAGATTCTCAGTGGAAAGAATTTTGTATTAGTGTATAAACATCCTATAAAAATTTTAATTTAAAATATACCAATTGAGCCTAATAAACAATTTACAATACATTGGCAAAGTACCATCGAAAGTGGAAAAACAAAGGATTCCTTAAACATTCCATACTTGGTTTTATTTCTTAAATTTATATTAAAATACACTTTTTCTTGAAATATTCCATACAGAAGATAAGAGAAAAATATTCCAATAAAACATACTAAAAAAGTTGAGTTCTTCGACATTAATATGCAAGCGTTAAACACCTGATGACGTGTGAAAAATTTAAAAATTATTATTTACAAGTATGTTTTAATTGAGAAACATTTAATTAAAAATATTTGGATTTTTTTTAATAATTTAGTTTATCAATATCTTAAATTAAATAATGAATTCATTCAATTAAGAGATTTTTAATCAAGCAAAATTCTAATTATTATTTCATAGTTAATAGATATTTATAACAAGTGCTTATTTTATAATAATATTTATCAATAATTGTTACATACATTAAAATTGATAAAAATGATTTTAATTAAATTAGCATTCATTAACTATTTAATGATAAAATAATTTTTTTTAATATTAATATTTTATTGTAACTTTGAATTTTTTTTTCTTTATAAATAATAATTAAAAATCATCTAATAATGTTTTAACACCAAATAGAGCTAAATTTAGGTCAATTTTTGAATCATTTAAACTTTAAATCACAAATTTTTAATTATTTTGCTCGTTTGGATTTGATATTTTTCCTTTAAATATGTAAGTAACTAATTTGATATATTTTGAAGTCAATCAATCATTTATAATAAAATATAAAATAATAATTTAACAGGCAAAAATTTTTGTTATAAATGCATCTATTTTTAATTAATAATTTTTTTAAGCTTTTTAAAGCATTTTTATTACAAATAACATTCCTTAGATAAATAGTTACTTTTAAAATAATTTTTTGATTATATTTTATCATAGATTTTAATCAAATCAACGATAAAATAAATAGTTTGATAAAATAAATAAACAAATAATATAAAAAGAAATAATACTATCAACTGACCCCTTTAGATTTTAATTTTTAGTAATTCGAGTAAATTACAAAATTTAAAAATTAATTTTTGAAAATGTATTTTCATTCACTTTACTTTACTACTGTTTGATAAATGGATCATTAATATTAAAATTATAAGGATTTTGAATTTTTTGGTTTCAATGAATATGTATCAAGATTTTTAAGTAATTTCTACAAAATCATTACAAAATCTAGTTTTTTAAGTTTTTTATTATAATAATAGAAGGCTGTTAATCTAAAATATTTTTTACTTGACATCTTTTTTATTGGTTTTCCATACAAATTTATTTCTTTAACAATTGAGCCTCTCAGTACACACATCGATTAACCCTAAAACACGTAAAGTTGAGAAAAGCGATGATGTAATGTATATTGATTTTTAAAATCGCTCTGATAATATGAATAAGAATAAATATAATGTAGAATGATTAATTTTAGATGTAACTTTTATCTATCGGTTTATAAAATTTATAAAAAGAATAGCAAACAAACAATCGTCAGTAATTTTACAGTTTTTATTTGACTGGTGCAGTTAATCCATTCGGTAATGGAAAAAAGTAATAAATTTTTATTTAGTCTTTACATTTTTAAGTTTTTAATTACAGACAAAATTAGTTATTATAAGGGCAACTAAGTTGCAACTTTTGAAACTTTTTGCAACTTTTTTTTTAGCTTTAATGAGTCAAAATAATTTCAAAATTCAAAGTTTAATACGTTTTTATACTCAAAGTATAAAATAAATTTTATATCCGGCCATAAATCTTGCTATTTTGTTTTCTAGGCTCATGTAAAATTGATTTTTATCGTAAATCTTCTGTTGAAAACATAGAAAGAGCAAAAAACACACAGAAAATATTCTTTTGATAGGGGAAAGTCTGTTAAAAAACAGACTTTTCTTAGAAAACCAAATGAAGGATTCAATTTTAAATTAGTTGATGCGTATTTATCAGCAGAAATCCCATTTTCTAAATTCTGAAACAAGAAATATATTGAATTGTATAGTCTTATGGGATATGAACTTCCATCAGAGTCAACATCCAGGAAATTTGTTAAAAAGCTCTATGAGTCTAAGCTGAAAAAACTTAAAGAATTATTTTTTAAAGAAATTTTTTTTATTATGTTTGATGAATGAGAAATTAAAAGTAAAAAACACTGTAATACTCTTGCTGGATTATGCAGTTTACCACAGAGAATTATTTTGATAAATTCAGAAGAAAATGTCACTTCTTTGGTAGTCAATTAAGTGATTTTAAACTCTCTTGATAAAATAGATGTTTCATTAGATAATAAGGAATTGGTGATTTGTGATTCTGCTCCTTATATGTCAAAGGCGGTTGTTGATTCGAAATTAATTTATCCAAATATTTTTCATATAAAATGCTTAGCACATCTAGTTCATAATTGTGCAATGAATATAAAAAAACATTTTCTTTATGTAAATGATTTAATTACATCAAAATGTAATGAATTAGGAAAACCACCAGCTGTTATAATTACAAGATGGTCAAGTTGATTAAAAGCGACAATGTATTATGCTGAACATCTTCGTTTAGTAAAAAAAATTATTGATTCGTGTAAACCTGAAGGTACTATAATGGAAAAAGCAAAGATTACAATAAGTTGCTCTTCTTTAACATACGATTTAGTTTACATCAAAGAATGTTATGAAAATTTAATCCCAATTCTTGAGCAATTTGAATATTTTTTTACAATATAAATACTAGCCATTAAGATCTGAACAATTTTGATTTTAAATAATATCCTGCAAGCATTCGAAATTATCTTAAAAAAAAGAATTGAAAGCAACGATATAAAAAGTTTGGCTTTGACGAATAACTCAAGCATAAGTCCTTCTAGATATTTGAACTTAATAAATTGTCCTCCAACATCTTTATCAGTCGAAAGAAGTTTTTCTATGCTTAAAAAACTTCTTACAAAAGATAGAAATTTCAGTAAAGAAAATTTCATAAAATATTTTTTTTGCTATTATAATTCTAAATTGAATTATACCAAAATATTTGATGATTTAAATTCTGACGAAAAAAATATTAACAAAAATGATAATTATCTTATTGATTTCTATATCTTTAACTTATTTTTTTAATATACACAAAAAAATTTCATTCTTATTTAAAATCGTTTTTTTACATTTTTTAATTGTTTTTCCAATATTTCATAATTTTTTTTTTAAATTATTTTTCATTTTAAATCTAATTTTAAATTATTTATTTTTTGAAACTTTTAAGTTGCCCTATTTATTATATATTTTATCACAGCTTTTCCAGACAAATGAAAGTTGGCAGTTTGGTTATAATATAATTTTTGTAAATAATCGATAGCAGCTTTATGTTAGCAGCATTATTTATTAGGATGATTCAAAAACATTATAAATAATGTCTTATTCATCAGTTGTATGTGAGGATTCGATTTTTAGATTTTTTGACAAGTTCTTATAGTAATCCTGTTAATAGAAGGAATTAATTTTAGCAGGTCCATCATGAATTTCCTTTTTTCCCTTGTCACAGTTCTTATTTAAGGATATAATAAAAGCTGATCTATATTTTTCAAACATTGCGGTCCACCCACTGAAGATTTTCTTATATTAATGGCTTGAATTTTCTGTATCTTCATGAAAGTGACATTTAAATTGTGTGAGATAGGATTTATACCTTTCTAACTTTATCACGCGTATTTTCAGCTAATTGACTGTAAACCCTGTGACAATTACTTTTCTGTTTAAGATAGACTGTTCTTAAGGTTTTTTTGGCAAAAAATCTTGGCGAATCATTTAAATTAGATGAAATAGTGCTTTCTTTTTACATTTTTTGATTATTAGGTACCAATCAACAGGTGAAAGATAATTTTAAAAAATTTTTGCACATGACTTAATAATAGCGAAATCAGAGTCATTGGACAAACTGTTGTGTCGACATACCAAAAATTTAATGTTGATTGATTTACCTTTGATTTCCGTGCTTTTAACAAGTTTCAATAAATTTAAGACGGTTTTAATATTTTTGTTTTGCCCGATACACGAATATGAATAGGTTATTATTTTTTCGAAGTTAGCAGCGTAAGTCTTTATGTAATTTATTATATAATATGAAATTTCTTGAGACCCACGAGATTATTCACATTCTGGCTAAACAAAATTGTGTCTTATATTTTTATTTAATTCATGGCATACAAAATTATAAACCTATAAATTTTGCTTTTAATAAGCTATGGATGTGATCGATTTTGGAAAGGCAAAACTTTTTCCAAGTCAAAAGAAAATACCAACAATTTTTTGCATGTTGCCGTTCAATCGGCATCCATTTTACTGCAAGCTCTTCCAGCCTCTCCTAAGGGAGTTACCTTTTTAATTTTTACCATCTACTTCCCTCATCGTCTGAAGATTGAATTTTTATTTGAAAAGCATTAAATATTTGACACCTATACTTTGTTGTTTGTTTAAAATTTAAATTAAATTTTATAGAGAACACATTATAGTAAAATTTTTCTTAAACTTGGTAGACGTTTTCCTTTTCACATTCTGTGACGTATAGTTAATACATCTTGTTTATATTTAAGTCAGGATTTAAGTATCGTCGTCTTGGATTATGAGCTCTGAAGGCTGGAAATAACTTTATATGCTTTTTAACATTTGTATCATCTATTTTATTGCTTTTAACGTGGTCTTTAAAATTATTAAACAAAAATGTAACTTGTTCTTTAGAACAAAAGTCGTATATCCGCCCTTCACTCACCTGAAAAGTGTCTCTAAAAAAATTTCTACAAACAGGAATATCAAGTCAATCTTTTCCACAGTAATATGTAAACGAATGTGATTTTGGTTCTTTAGTTTTATTAGTAAAGCGCCTTTTTTTTATTTCATAAACTTTAATAAAACTTCTAAAGAAAATATTTTGGTCAAGTTGACTATGTAAACTATAAAATTCTTTCATCACAGCCTCTCCCTCATCCGAAATAATTTTTTGATTGCAATTTTTACGGAATCCGCATTTTATATCAACCAATGTTTTTGAAGATATTAATTTTCCTCCCCTATTCCTGTATGTCAAACTTTTTTTGTATCCTATTATGCTTTTGTAAATTTCGTATCCATTAAATCGGATTATAACTTCTTTTCCATCCCTCCAATCAATATGTTTGTTTGTTAGTACTTTTACAATCCAATGAATCCGAGAAAAACGATAAACGTCTTTTAAAACCAGATTTTCTGTTGACAAATCGTATTGAAGAATCACCGTTGCTTTCATCACTCACAATATTAGTCTCACTCATCTAGATTATAACGTTATAATATTTATTTATTTAAAAACAATCTGGGAGTAATGTTGAAAAGACTAAGAAGTACACAGTAACAAACAGCGTGTGAGATCACTTTTATACTTAGTAGCGTTTGTATTTAGCTTCATTTTATCTTTTAAACGATGCAATTTTTTGACGAATATTATTTAAAGGGAGAGAGCATCTTCCGCTGTTTAAAAACAAATAATCCTTGATGTACGGCCATAACAGATACAGAGTTATTAATAAATTACACATTGGAGTATGGTGTTAATCGAAATAGATTCTGAAATATGTTCCTTATTATTCAATGGCGAAAATAAAATTTGCCATTAATCTGTGCTAATGTTTATTATTAGGAAAGTTATTATAAATATAAAAATTTATGACTATATAAAGAGCTTTGACACTTTAATTTAAGATTTTTCAAAAAGTAGTGTTTATTGATGTGTGAAGTGAGGAGCTCAATTAATGATATTAAAGATTTTAATTATATTGATTGTTAGTGTAATAAATTTAAAAAAAAAATAATTAACCACTTTAGTTTCAATTATTGATATCTTAGAATGTTTTCAACAAAAAAAATAGTATTTTTGACTTCTTTTATTTATCATTAAAAAAGCCTATTAGATCAAATGAAACTGTCCAGTTTATACCCAAAAAATAATTAATAAAATTATTTTTCAGTTATTTTTAAATTACTTATATCAGGCTATTTTTACATTATTATATTTGATTTTAATGAAAACATTAAAATCTATATGAATTTAAAATTTTTGAAATTTGATGAAATTTAGTTTTTGTTAATTGAGATAAATAAGATTAGTTTTGTTTACGCAACACTTAAGTTCAATACAAATTTTAAAATACTAATTCATCATTGAAATTAGAATCATTTTCAATCATTTTCAATCAATTTCAACCTTCAAATAGCAACATAATTTTTTGTTGTATAAATGTATGCGAAAGAAGATTCATATGGTTAATCTTTTATATGAATTAGAAATCAGTTTTAGATATTGTGGTGTTATGATTCAAAATTGTTTATTTAATTTGCAACCAATTAAATTTATTTTGCCTAATATACTAAAATTTCTTTTAAATTAAATGTGATTTTTGTAAATTATCTTCTCTTATCTTTTCATCATACATCTTTGTTTTTTTTATTTATTCTGATTGTAGAAATAAGTTGAAAATTTACATTGATAAAACTAGATCGATTTTAAAATCTAAAATTTATTCACTGTAATCTTTCCAAGTAATTTTTAGATGATATAGTTTCATGAAAAACTCTACTTAAAGTAAATTAAAGCTCGTTTATTTTTAAGATTATCATCATGCCAATTTAATGCAATTTTTGAAAATTTTGCGGAATAAAATGTATTGATATACTCTTTTTTATAAAAAAAATATTGACTAGTCTAATATGTAAATCATTAGAATTATTCAAAACAAATCATTCTTTTACATATTTCTCTAAATCCTACTAATAACAAATAACCTAAATTAAATCATTTAATAAGTTGATATATGATTATTCAAACTTTTAGCATCCGTAAAAACTGAGTTTTTAGTTTTTTTAAGGCATTCAGTACAAAAATATATTTTTTCCAGTGTATGCTTTCTTTAACTCATAGAAAAATAGTGATTTCTTCGATATATTTAAGAGTATAAGATAGTTTAATTTGAGTATCTAATCAACATTGAATAATTAACTACTAAACTTTTAATCATTCTAAAAATAAAGAAAAACTTCTTTTGACATAATTTATTATCTTAACGATTTCTTTATGAACAATTTTAAAATATTTTTCCGTTTTTAAGTATCCAATTCGTTAAAACGTATATGATAGGACTTAATTGTATAATTATTTGATAATTTCATCATACTTGATGATACACTTTTTATCTTTAAACCTTTACAGTTCCATAACTACTATAGTTAATAATAAATTTTTTACTGGCGAACTTTATAATTTCAAAATACTTGCCATTTAAATCAAAAAATATTTAACCTTTTAATTATTTATTGACACTAAACCAAGCATACTTTCCTTCTAATTATTTTTAAAAAATTAAATAACAGCATGTCTTGCATAATAAGTTCTTTCAACCAAGTACCAAGTAATAAAAAATAACAATTTTTCATCTGGCTACGATCTCAACCTTCAAAAACTTGTTTATTACTAAGATTCTCTAGAGTGTTAAGTCTTTAAGAATTTTTAAATACTAAATTTTATTAATCATGATATTTCTACTATATATTATAAAATTTTATCTTACTTTATTAACAATTTCATCAATTATTTTAACTGTTTTATAGGGTAAAAATACATTAAATAACGCTATGGGCGATTTCTTCAATTTTTGTCACTTTTAACAATGCTTTTAATTATTATTGAATTCGTAGCATGTAAAGAAGCATAACGATAAAAAATATAACCACCGTCTCTATCCCACTAGAATGGAAACCACGACTTGCATTTTTTATTTTTATAAAAAGAAAGATATATTACCAACAACTCTTCCAAAACTTACAAAATCTTATTATGGTGCGTTGTTAATCCAAATTTAATCATTTCATAAAATTTTAGTAATTTATAATTGCATTAAAGTATATTTATTTTTAAATTTTTTGACTTTTGATTAGTTTTTTTAGAGATTTTTATAACAAAAAGTTATTTGCTTACTAATTTTTATATTGTCACCACAATTTTGTTTCTATAAATTTATTAACTGAAATCTCATTATCTTACATTAATAATTTACCATTATTGGTTTTACTCTTTTTCATTTTTCTTACTTTATTCACCTCCAAAATAAAACTAAGGATCCTTGTAAAAATACAAACATTTAAAATTGATTCTAATAATAATGAATGATAAAGAATGCATTTAAAACTTTTATAATAGAACATTGAGTCTTTTAAGTTCCTCTTCAAATAAATTTAATATTGGTATTCAATAAACATTTAATTAAAATTCTAATAATATTTTTTTTATATAAATTAATTTATAAACCTTAATTTGGGCTTACCTTATAATGGCTACTGCACTATTTTTAAGAAAACCTACTATAGAAAAATATCTAGATTTTATTAAAAATTGTGCATGATTTATTTCATTAAGGATTCTAAACCTTTTAAAAGGTCCTTAGATTATCATTGAAAAAAATATTTAAGATTTATAGTATAACAATTTTCGGTAATAGTATTGTTTTGGATAGGCGAAAAAAATTAAAAAAAATATTAAAAACAAAATTTTAATTAAATACAAAATAAATTAATTAATTAATAGAAAAAAAATTTAAACATAATTTAAAAAAGATAAAAAAACTCTCCAAAACATGACTAAATTTGTATCTTTGATCGCTTCCATCGCAACTAAAGAATCTACATATCAGTTTTGTCTTGATAATAATCTAGTGAAAAATGAGGTTTATTGTCATGAGTGCAATAGGAGAATGAACTTGGAACATGAATAATACACCATGGAATTAATGGTGGTCCAAATGTCCAGCTAGATAATGCACAAAGACAGAGGGTATGTATAAAGGGTCCATCTTTGTAGGAGCTTACATCCCATGTTCCAAAATTTAAAGAATCGTGTATTTGCATTGCTTAAACATTAGTGTAAGAGAAATATTAGAAGAATTAGATATTGATCACGAAGATACTGTCCTAACAAATAATAAGTGGAAATCAAAATTTCTTTTTTCTCCGCAAACAATTAAAAAACTGGGAAGACCTGGGATATATTCAAAATCGACGAAACCAATTTATGTATAAAAAAATGATGCTGGTCGTGTTCTCACAGGTGAAAAGTTTTGGGACATGTTAGCTGTTTGCAGAAGAACAAAAGAAATACGACTATTTGTAACTAAAAGAAGAAACAAAACTGTTCTACACAATTTTATTAAAACAAACATTGTGCAAGGAACTAGAATAATATCGGACTATTGGAGAGGCTATCTTGGGATCAAGCAATATGGTTATGAGCATGCTAAAATATAATCATTAATTAAATTTTGTTAACCTAACTGATCCTGAAATACATACCCAGAATATCGAAATACTATGGAGATCCTTAAAAGAATCTAAACCTAACACTAATTCAGAAGACAAGTTAAAAATTCCAGTCGCATTGTTTGAACTAGAATACAACTTAGTAATAATGCATGCCCACCAAAAATTCTCTCTTTTTTTGTCTGCTTGCAGATGCACTTGATTAAAGATTTCTAATTATTTTATTAATTTTTTTTATTTTAAAAAAAAATTTATTATTTTTTTAATATTTTTTTTAATTTTTTTTGCTCACCCAAAACAACACCACTACAAAATTTTTTTTTCTTATTACATTTCATATTAGGAAACTTAATTTTAACACTAGTGTAAGTTATTTAAAAACTTTCCTATTCAAACCCAACAAACCTTAGGATAAATGATCCTAAGACATGCTAAACCTAGATCAATTTTTATGACTATTAAATATTTAGTGAGCACCAAACTTTATGTTCTCTTATATGAAGAAATAAATTTAAATAAATGAAAATTGTTAACTCGGAATAATAAATATTAAAAACACTTTTGATAAATTTATTTACAAACTCATAATCAGATTCTAATTTCAAGTATTATACTATTTGACTATGTTAGATAGCAACCTGCTTCTTTTATATAAACTTATAGTTTTAAAATCATATGCTGTAATGATCATTCAAGTAAATTTAAAGTTTCATTTATATCTTTTAATTCTAATTATTATTGTTTATTTTTATTTGTGTAAATTTAATCAATATATCCAAATGATATTTAATTAAAAATTTAATAAAGGATGATTTTTATTATTTTTGAAACAAATTGAACACAAATAAACTATAACATTTTTTTAAATGTATATAAATGTTGGTAATATATGAAATTGGAAGAGGGGACAAAAATTTTCAATTATACAAAAATATTAAAAACAATAATTTATTGGATTAAATAATGAATTAAAGCTTGCACAAGAACTTTTTAATTGTAGATTATACATATATTCAAATTCTTCAACACAAGTAATTACATCTCCAAAATGTGAATTTTTCTTGAGGATAGATTTCAGACTTCTCCAAAATGTTTCAATATTTTTTGTATGAATTAATCTTTCGTTACTATTTACAAATTCTATTTTATGATTTACAGTTGAATGCAAAAATCCTTTGCATGAAAGCCAATATATTCTTTACATTACCAGTACAAATTCTTGACCCGATTTTATGAATTTTAAGTTATGAAAGAGTCGCAAACATTTTTCTGTCGTCTTCTTGTAATCATCAATTTAATTTTAAACGTTGTTCTAGTTATCATACCTATGACCCAATAATTTTTACCAATTGAGTACATAACCTTGCTTATTTTTAAAAATATAGATGTAAGTTTCATCTACATCAAATTCCTTAACATTATAATTCAATTGAACGTTAGAACTTTCAGAACTAGTTAAAATAATTTCTCTAAATTTACTCAAGTAGGCAGCAAGCGTATTCGGAACAATATCGGTTTTTTCTGATATTTCTCATACTGATTTTCTATTACAATAAAACATCATCAAATCATAAACTGTCTTGATATTGAAGTTACTTACTTCAAAAATTCTACTATTGAAGACTGAAAAAATTTATCGACTTGTGCGCTAATTACATTGTAGTCTCAAGTCCAATCCAATTATGATTTTGCCTTTTTCTAAATTAAGCTTATTATCGTAAAAAGAAAATTTTCTATCATCAATTTTTATTAAACCATTACAAACAAAAGAATTAAATTCATTCTGTTCTATAATAGTTTGACTAATGATATGTTTTTTTTCATTTTAATCGTTTTTCTTCGTATAAAAAATATAAATAAGATAGACAATTATTTCCCCACACCCTCTCCCAACATTAATTTTTAGCGCATTTTTTTTTAATTTATCTGTCAGGATACCTACACAATGTAAATAAATTACAAATCAAGTAAATCCGATATGGGCAAAATTTAATTGTTAAATGTTCATTTTAAATATTATTTTAATTTTAAAATCATGTTTTCGACTTATTTTTATATATAATATTATTAACACTAAAATTTTTTTTACTTAAAATATAATTTATATTAGAACGATCCTATTTTAATGATTACGTAAAACAATCCTGCTTAAATATTCACAGGTCTAAGATGGACTTTAATTTTTTAATTTACTGGCTGTAAACACATATATTCTTCCAAAATTATAGAATTTTCAGAGAAATTTGCTTAACTTAAAACCAAACATTGTCACTTATTTATTTTAAGTTTATGATCCCGTCTAAAGATTACTAGATATAATATTGTTGATAAATCAACAATATTAAAATAAATAATTTTCTAATCAATGTATGTATGAACCTTTTAACGTTAAAATAACAAAAAATTCTTAAATAATTTAGCATTAAATGAAAATAATTAGAAACCTGGACAAACCTTTTTAATCAACGTGTATCGAGTAATTGAAGTATGAGAAACATAATTTTTCTTAATTCAATAATCTTATTTAACATAATTATTGACTCTATCATTAGATTAGTTTTATGAAAAATTTGTAAGAATCTCATTTTCTTTTTTTAGTATTATAAAATGTTTAACCAAAACCAATAATTTATTACTACTTATTGATACCTTTTGAGTATTAACAAAATAATTTTTCTGTAAATAAAAAAAATATATAAAAAAAAATGTTTAATTAATATCTACAGTAAATATGTTAGTGGAAATTTTATGTATTCAGTTATCTTTGTTTAATGTTGATAATAATTTATTGTAACTTCATTAATCGTATACTGCTAAAATTTATTATTATATTTGTATAAACATAATCTTTATTTTCGGAGCTGTAATTTTTAAAAGAATATTTTATAAATTGAAAATACAACAGAGCTCTACAAAAAAATTACAATATCTTTCGGCCATAGAAATAGCCCAGCTTTTAAACTTTTTATTTTTTTTATTAAACTTCCACATCTAATTTTCCTATAAAAAATATAATTTTTTATTAATTAAAGAACTAATTTTGATTTTTTTCTAATTATTTTCATAAACTTTGTTTGATTACTATCAAATCAGTTTCCATATGACACATCGCTTCAATTCAAAAAGTTCAAAAATCTGTAACAGTTCAAAAAAAGTGCCAAGACATGAATTTTAATTAAATTAAAAATTTCCTAAAACAGATTTTTCTTACGGTTTTATTTCCAAATAAATTCCGATAAGTTAATAAACAGTCATATTGTGTTTTTATAAACTGATCCGACACATCTGATAATTTTTACTAATCACATTCTCTTTGATAAATAATTATTTTATCAAAGTAATTTATTTTGGTAATTTCCAAGTCTATTTTCAATCATAATAAAACCATAGCTGCGTTCCTTATGATTATTTTATAAGAATTTTTAGTTATTTAAATAAAAATAAAAATCCGTTTCATTATTTATATTTTCTCTATTATCTAATAAATCTGATTATTTATTGAGTAGCTTAAATTTTATTTGTCTTATACTTTGGTTTTCATCAATTCGAACTATTATTTTTGGAATTTTTGAGAATACTATTAAATTATCTAAATAATTAAATTTTAAATCGTAATAAAATTAATTCAGACATCTTTTGTATTATAATAAGATATTTGAGTCTTAATAGATTTTAAATACAAATATGTTATTTGAGAAAATAATGAAAAGAAACATATAAAGTATATGAATAAAATACGAATCAATTAATATATTTAAAGTATAAATTTTAAAAATTAATGATTCTTTTTATATTTTATTTTTTATAGACAAACCTGGGTGGTTTATTAACGTTACAGAAGAAAATTATACAACCCCATATTTCTAATATAATATATTTAATAATTTTATAATATTGATTAGACCCTAATTTTTTTGCATATTAATTAAATAAAGTGATATCACTATTATAAATATTAAAATTTTAGTTACCTTTTTTTCATCATAGCATCTAAGATAATGAATTTCTTGGATGTATTTTAAGTGTCTGAATTTGTAGCTTAATTTAATTATTTTAAAATTTAATTAAAAAATATTTAATTAAAAGATTTTTACTAAATAAATATTGGAAGTGTAAATTTTGTTACCAATTTTAAATAATAATTTTCAAACACAGTCTACCTTTTTTATCAAGGATAAAATTTTGAAAAAGTGTCACATATGAAAAAATTGTCCATAATCTTCGAAGCTTTTTAAATTTTTAGGATATGATTATTAAATTATATTTTTAAACAAAAATTACATATTTTCTTAAATTTTAAATCATAAAAAATGTTAAAATTAAATTTTTTTATAAAAATAATAATCCTTCTTGTCAAATAGTCAACTAGTTAAAATTTTCTACATCTATAATTTAAAAATAATTCATATATTGCAATAAAATTATTTTTTCTAACTTTTATGTCTTTAAATCACAATATTTTCCAGTTTTTTCTTGAAAATACCGGGTGAAAATTTTTATGATTTGACTGTATATGTAATTTTAATTTTAACGTCAATTTAGACAAATTTTTTAATTTTCCAATTTAGTTTAAAATATTATAATGGTTTCACAATTAAAACCATGGTTAAAACATCTTGATATTATAATTTTCGATATTTTATACTAAAAAAACTCCAGATATTTAAAAGCTAGCAATTTTTCTTTTTTAAATAATAATTGGTAAATACAGAAAATAATCGGTCTTTTAAAAAAAATAAAATTAGCCCTAAAAATGTTAATAAAAAAATTTTATAAATTATAATATTTCAATAAATAAGTAAGTTGTTGATTCTTTACTTTTGTCCAGTGCATAATCCCATCAAAACTGTAGTAAACATTCAGATTGTAATTCTAATTTATGTCCTTTTCTTATTCTTACAAAATGTTTGGTTCTCGACCATAAACCTTCTGTGTTCTAAGTATGTCATGTAGGATCATTAGGGTCGACAAATTTTATTGAATGATCAACCAATAAATGTTCCATCAGTGGCATTTCCGAAAGAGCTTTGGCGTATGCTCTCGATTTATCTGTAATAATTATGCTACCTTCATAAACATTTTGTGTTATTATGTAGGTCATAGTTTCTGCATTGAAATTATATATAGGGCTTATAAAATATCTCCGAGTTCTTTTTTCAATACCACCTACGTACCATTGTTCATTTCTTAAACGTCCGACATTATACTCACGTTTAAAAATTTGCTTTCGTGAATTTCTTCTATTTTTGGCCTGCTATATGGTTCACAACCTCCAATTTTTTCACTATTTTAAATCAAATACTCACTGATTGCTTCTCTAGCTAAATTCACTAGCTTACTTATTGTATCAGGATCACGATTCAGCTCATATGGTATATCTTTAAAACTTTCGCCTTTTTAATATTTATGAAGCACCAAAAAGATTTCGTTAAAAATTAGATGTGAAGAACTAAAGTAAGTTCTAGATCTGATTGATAAATTAAGTGTACATTGTCTTCTACATTGCCAAATATAACCATCTAAAGAGTTCTTTAGCCTTTACATAATGTAAACGTGGAGATTCGTCACATTTATTGCACCACTGTCTGTTTGGTATAAGACGACATTTTGCCAAAAATTTATTGGCTAGGTAATCATTTTCAAAAATACCATTGTTAGCTCTTTTATTATTAAGTATTCCTGAGATATCGTGATCAGTAAAAAGATGTTCTTCTTGTACAATCTCAAAATTAGAAATTCTAGGCATTTTTAAGGCTATTTTTTTTTAAAAGGCCGGTTATTTTCTGAACGACTGGTTATTTTCGGTAATTACCAAATAATTTCTTATTTCTTCATCATTAACTGTTTCATTTAAAATTTAAACAAATTCTGTTTCAATTTGATACAAATATTTTGCTCTTGTAAAATTGAATGTTCCCGTAAAATCTTTATTTAAACGTATAGAACTATGGGTTTTTCATTATTAATAAATATTTTTCCCAAAAATCTCCATCAGCTTTATTATTCTCATACCCAGTTTCGAATACTCCTTCGTCAAATTTCCGTCCTCAACTATTTCATCAAATTCAGATAATTCAATATCCTTTACTTTCTTTTTAACAATCCATACTTTGCCTAACATTTTTTAATAATATTAGGATCACGGTTACTCGAAATGTCAATTATCCATACAATTGAATCCAAAATTTTAATTCCTTTTAGAGTATAGACATCTTTTTTTTATAAATCTGATTCCTTCAATACCATCATATTCCATAACTTTACTAAGAGTAAAATCCAACAATTTTTTACTATAATTAGCTTTGCAGCTGTGTATAACCCCCTTAATAAAGCCTGAATGATTGAAGGATTGTTGAGAGCTGAAATTAGAATTTAAGATTCGATAATGACGGTATATTGTGTGATTCACCATTATCACAAACCATTAGAATAAATCCATTTTCTTCAATAATCATTTCATTCATTTTTGAATGCCAGTTTAAAAAGAATTGTTTTGTAACCTAAACAGATTTATTGTATTCGTACATAACATTAAAATATATTGAATCGTTTTTAAAAACACAATGGGGTTTTTTTGTTTTCCCTTATTATCATTATTAGTAGCTTTGTACCAGTAAAACTACATCCCATTAGTATACTAATTCTTTTATATCCAGTTTTATTCTAATTTCGTCATTAAATTCATTTCGATTTACATACGATTTATTTGGAACCTGCCGAATATATAATGAGGTCTCATCACAATTAAAAATGTTGCTGTATTTATATCCCACACATAAATTTAGAAAACTTATCAATAATTAGTTTGCGGCCATAACATCGCGTGATTTTTTTCGCGGCACAAATTATTATTTTTTAATTCATTTAAAACAAGAAACCTCTTTAAACAGCACTAAAAAGCTTTAAAAACATTAATATTTTTGTTGTTGGAATTATAACTCCGATTGTCACTTACATGATGCACTTTACAGTAATGATTAAATTATGAAGCTTTTTATATTGTTAAACAACAAAAAAATTAACTTCATCGGATTTAAGAATATATGAAAGTTTTGCTCCAACAACACTTAATCTCTTACAATCATTTGCCATATTTAGCTACATATTTAAGTTTTTTTAATATTTTTGATTGTTTATTCCTAATTTTTATATGGTTTTGCGACACTTCTATAGCTAACTGCACTCTTTTTATCATCTAAAGTCAATGGCAATGTTTTTTTTGCTACAATGTTAGTATGCGTATTTCTTCTTAAATATCATTTCTTTTTATTGTTTTGTTATTAAAGCGTCCCACAAAAAATTATAATAAAAAAACAAAAAAATTTTAAAAATTGTCCCGGAAAATCTAAAATGTCCCACACAAGTAAGTGTAATTTAAATTCCCTGAAAAGAAGGTAAACTGTAATACTTAAATATAAAAATAATAATTAATATAAAATAAATAATAAATTAACAATTATATAACAAATTATAATTTTTCTGATACACACTAACTTTGATATTTTATTTTAAAAATCGCATAATAGTAATTAGAATTCACAGTTAACATCCATAATTAAAACCCTAAAAATAAATCAAGAAGATAATAAGGAAGGTTTTTTTTTTAGGTACTTTTGAGAGTTTTTTGAAATAAAATAAATACAAACAAATCAAAATTCGTTTATTTGTATTATCGTAAAAGACTTATTACAACTTTTATGTTTTTTGTTCCTATATAATTCAGTATATATTAAATCAAATAATTAAAGTTTAAATCCTATTGGATACTGTTTTGTCTCTCAAAAAACTCTTATCGTGTAACCAAAATCTTTCTGTCCCATTTTTGCATTTATTTATCTTCAGCTTTTACAATTTTAAACGATTGGTAGAATACTCTACATTTATATTCTTCTTAAAATTAAGTAAGAAACCTTCGATTGGACCATTAAATAAAAGTACTTGGTAAAACCTTTTTATGTTTACCTCTATGTATGGTATATCCATTTTATGTTTAAAACTGCAACTATAAAGCATTTTTATGTGCCAAACTTAACACCAACATATGTACCATTTCAAATTAGTATTTTGACTAGTACTTTATTTAGATTTAAAAAATAAACTTTAATCGATTTCTAATATTCTATAACTACTATTAGAGTTATCACCTGCTATCTAAAAATGCAAAGATTTCAAAGATACAAAAAGTCTTTCTTTAATCAAATCATAATAAAAAGAAAAAGTTTTATGGTTTAATGCAAGTTGATGAGCAATTATATCAGAAATACCTTTTAAATATACTATGTGCCTATAATATTTAGTCTTTAAATTAAGTTTCTTCATAATGTATAAAGAATACACATATTTTTTTCTAAATTTGTGTAGAAACCCAAAAATACTTATCATTAAACACTGTTTTTGTTACAAAGTTCATTATCTACTATAACACATTTATTTCAAATTTATATATTTACAATCAATCTACACCCAGCAAAAAAATATTTTGTGGCACCAGAATTCTATAACTTCTGTACGGATAAATTTAATGAAACCCAGTTTATAGATCTTCACATCAGTGTAGATTTTGTTTTTAAAACCAATTTTATTTGAAGAATTACTTACTATTAGGAAGGAAGTGATAAATTTTTAAAAACAGCGTGAAATAGGATCTTACTTAAAATATTGTAGAAACAAATATAGAGTTATGCTTTTTAAATGTGACGACATCTATCAAATATTATATTGTAAATTAGAAATGGATTTTTGCTAGTAAAAAATCGTATAAATATTTTTAATTTCAACAAGATTATTTTAAATAAATAATATAAAATATGGTAATAATTTATAAACACTAGATAAAGTATTTCCATATTTTTTCAAATCTTATCTTAAAACAAAAATTCTTATAGATTTTTTGTTAATAAATTTAAATACTAATCTTTCATAATTTTGCTTATAATGTTTAATTAATAAATGAATAATAATTTAACATTTCATAATTATCTTTAATAATTAAATTTTGTTGGTTCACTTGTTAAGATTAATTATTTCAGAAAACTAAAGTAGATACATTAAAAATACGTTCTTTTTAATATATTTCTAAATTCTTCAAGACATTTATATTTTAATATCTTCAAATAAATCACTTACTTTATTTCTTTCAGTGTTTTATTAGATTTTTTAAATACAATCTAATTATTAACCATGGCTCTTCAAATTATTTTTATAACCTTATTAGTTGAACCTAAGGCTAATCATTGTTTTTCATAATAAAATATTTATATATATATAACACATTAGACAAGTATGTGACTTATAAATAGTACAGAATTAAACAAATTTTGAAATTAGTGGGAATAAGAATCTTAGTATTAAATTACAAACTAGAATAATAATACCCGTTGGTAAATTCGAAATCATAAATTTGAAAGTTCATTCCTGTTTTAGTTTGCTTATATAAACAGCCTTATAAATATAATTCTCTTGTCAATTTAAATTATGTAATCATTACCTAATTTAATAAATTGATTTAAAATTTTGGATATATAAACATCAATATAGTTTTTAGCTCTCATAAGCGTTTTAATTTCTACAATGAATATTTATATGCAGTATATTTGAAAATAGATTTGTTAAGGGACATTTTAATTATATAGGAATATTAATGAAATTTTCCACTTTCTTAAAATAATTCATTTAAACAATAATATCATTTTACATAAAATGACAATTAAATAATATTTTTTCTACTTATATGATAAACTTGTCAAGAAATGCCCAGATAAATATAAGATTTTTTTTGAGTATTGATTTACTATTTTTCAAGAAACGTATAGTATTTTCTTATGATTTATTGGTTTAAAAATATAATATTTTTATTATTAAACATGGTTTTATGAATTTATTAAAAAAAAAATTTAACATTTTTATATGACAGATTATACAAATAATTAGGTCAAATTTGTTGAATTAAGAAACTTTAAATGTTATTTAAAATTATAATTTATTTTTTAAGCAATGTCAGAATTCATTAATATTATTTTTCAGCTAATCGACTATAAATAAAAAAATTAACTTTGAAATTATTTTATATAATCAGATTTAACTAATTAACTATCTATTTAGATATATATAGGTCATAAAAAATCTAAGTTAAACTCTTTATTCTAAAAGTTTTTTATGCTTAAAATTTAATTTCATATTTAAATGTAAAAATAAAATATTTTTTTGAAACAAACTTTTAAATTATTAGGTTATACAACACCTATCAAATAATTTAAAACAAAATATAAAAAAGCCATTAATCCTGCTTCAAATTTTGAAATAGGATTTATATATCGTTTTATCATCATCCCAATAAGATTTTTCAATATTTTATAATTCTAATTATTTTCAGTTCTTACAGTAAACAAAAACTATTATAGAATGAAATATTTCGATTTAATACATTCTAAATGCATGATAAAATCATATTAAAATTGTTACCTATGAATATCTCAAAAAATTAAACATTTTGAATAATACTAAAAAGTTAAAAATTTTTATCATAAATGATTTTAATATCTTATAAATTTAGAAATTTATTGTTATATATTTAAATAAAAAATTATTACAATTAAAAGTTTAAAAGAAATATCAATTTTGGTTGAAATGCACTTTAATACCTCTGGGTTCAAATTCATGAAAAAACACTTTTAATTAAAAAACGCAAAATAATTTGCTGAAGCCTTAAATGTGTGTATGAGCGATTCCCAATGTCCAACTTTGTTCTGTCTAAGCCATATAAATTCAAACAATCTTTTTTGTAATTTTTTTTGCTATAAATCTCAGTTACTGATATTTTAAAGCTTTTACATTTTTTTTAAATAGTATTAGTATTATTTCCTTCAAGACTTGTAACTAATACATTGATTTATACAAGAATGAGTGTAATTAAGATTATTTTTCAACTTGTTATAACCCATCCATCCGTCAGAAATAACTATTGAACCAGGGTGCACATATTTTATTATCAGATAATTCAAAGTACTTGCATTTCTTACCTTAACAACTACAAAAAAAAACCTCTTCTCTGATGTTTTTCAGGAATTCGAACCCGGGGTATTATTGCTTTAAAGCCACAATTTTTTTTCGTTTTCATATTAAGATATAAAAGTGAAAAATTATTTAAAAGATTTGTTTCAGATTCTTAATATAAATAAATTAAATCATTACAAATTTAACCCAATTTTTTTAAACATAAATGCTTGTATTTTTCTATAAAATTAACTACAAATTTTTTTATAATTTTATCAAAAATAAATAATTTCCTTATTAAAATATTATTGTGAAAAATATTTTTCATGATGAAAAATATCTTAATTTCAAAAATAAATATATTTTATTTTTTTTAAATTGTAAATATGTTTATTATATACAAAAACAACCAAATATATGGTTCTTGTATATTTTATATGAATATAATAATAACCTTTACTTTTTTGTATATTTTAAAATTATTTGTTTTAAAAGGGATTTTACAACAAAAATATTTGCACAGTTTATAAAATAATTACCTTAATAATATTCATTATGACATTTTTTTTTAGTTTTATATTCTTTTAACTTCAATTCTTTCAGATGGGTCTTATGTTTGTAGATCAAATTAAGCAGGGTTGAATATTTTTATATAATAATTAATTATTTTGTAAAAATATAAAATATTGATGCTAAAATTCATTTTTAAATCTAAATAATGCATCTTAAGTATCTGTCTTGTTTGTGCAAGTAACCCTATTTTATGATTAATTTTACGGTTTTTATCTCAAATTCTCATTTTATTCTTATACTTAATTAATTTAATGTTCTTGAATTATAAAACTCTTTTTCTTTTATAAATTTTTTTAAAAAATATAATAAAAGAATTTAATGATACTAGATATATTTAGAAATTTTATTTATAGAATAATAAAATTATTTGTTAAATCTTACAAAATAGTTTCCTTTAAATAATTTTAAATGTAAGTTATTATTTAATAATTTTATTTTACTATGTATAAATTTTAAGATTCTATCAAATATACATAATTTAAAAAAAAGTTTTATAATTTTATTTTACTATCCATAAATTTCAAGATTCTATCAAATATACATAATTTAAAAAAATTGTTAAAATTTTATTTAAATATAATTTTATTTTACTATCCATAAATTTTAAGATTCTATCAAATATACATAATTTAAAAAAAATATTATTAATTTAAATAAATATAACTTGTTAACTAATGTATATTTTAATATAAATAAAATTTGAATACTTTATATAAAACTAAATAAATTTGATTGCGTAATTAAAATTTCCACTTATTCTATTCATAAAAAATAAGCGTAAACTGGAAATTTTAGTATTTAGAAAAATAATAATTGGGGTTTTACTTATCTATGGGACAAATCTCCAGGAAACGTAGAAATCGAAATGAGTTATTATTCAACGCTATGTTAATAAAATTCCAAGACACTTTTAAAATTGAGAAAAAAGAAGGGATATTTATGTTTACTGGTCAGTATAATTTTTTATCCAAGAAAAGAACAAAACTTTTAAAACAAAAACGGCTAAAATTTATTAAATCTATATCTATTACAATTTATCAAGTATGTATGGAGCAATCATCTTTGACCGATTTGGAATATTGCCAATTAATCTATCTATATTATTCTGAATATAAGAATATGAAAACTATTTTTTGTTTTTTGTTAAATAGACTCGAAGAAGAGTCAAAAAAAGATTTTACTACTACAAATAATGAAGTTCAACAAATTGATACTAAATCTGGCGAAGATAATTTTAATTTTACTTATCAGGAAAGTATTCCTAGCTTTTTAATTACGGATTACACCACATTTGGAAAATGTTCCTATTGCAGTAACAATCTTTATAAAGAAATAAATGATGATGATTTTGAGGATAAAATGTTATTAAACTTAATAACCATGAAATATGCTCAATTCGGTAAACTTTAATTTATATTTTTAGCTTTAAAATATTTAAAAAATTGTCATCAATGTGAACTTCTTAGTGATAAATCTAATATAATATCAGTTAATATTAAAATGTTAGAAAATCTACCAGTTTCAGTTTCTGCTGTTAAACTTTATAAAATGTTTTCATGGATTGTTACAGAATATACTTATATGGTTAAAGTATATCGTAATTATCTAGAAAATGAATTAAATCTTTTTAAAAACGAAAAAATTGCTAATGTATTTGAAAAATATGTTGCAAGTATAGAAACAATAATGAAATCACTAAATTTATCTACAAGTCCGTCGAGAATCAATGATCTTGTTGATAGAATTGAAAATTTATTCTTTATTCATATACTTACTCTTCAAACAAATTCAATAACAAAATTGAAAGACAATTATCATCTAATAAAAATATTTCCTAACGAAGAGTTTGGGAAAAAATATACTGAAAAAACTGGAAAAGCAATTATAGCTAATAATTTATTCCAAGGTGACTTAAGTTTTTGTAAAAAAAAATATCTTTACAAATCATGTCTTTCGGAACTATATCTTAAATATGGTATTATAAAGCCATGGAGAATAAGTTTACTACAAAGTAATATAAAAAACATTTATTTAGGCTATATTATTGCATTATTTTGGGATACAAAAATATTGTACCAATATTAGCTTATTTAGAAAATAACTAATATAGTTCAGAAACTCTTTTTATCAATTAAAAGGTATTTATATAATTTTATGTCTTTTTAGTAGTGAAAAAATAAAATAGAACTTGTTTTGTATTTTTTTTACTCTTTTTACTTTATTGAATTAAATATCATTATAAAAGACAAATTTATTTTATAAAATTTAATATGATAAACAGATAAAAGTATTTTTAAAATATAATTTTACATATTTGATGGCAAATTTTATTCTGATACATTCAAATATACTTCTGTAAAAGAATTTTTTTTTATTATAATTTTTGAAAGCTAGGGAGTTATTGAGAAAAATTTATAAATCTTTACTAATCAGCTAAACTTCAAAAAATTCTTTTTTTTGAATAAAAGAATGATGAAAACTAATATTTTTATTTTTTTGTTCATTTAGTAAGTAATAGAAATTAAAAATATAACCTTTAAGATATAAACTAGTAAGATGAATTATTTCTTGATAAGTTATAAATTGAAGTGATTTTTGTATATCAAATTTTAAATCTATTCTTTGATTCATACAATATTTTCAAATTATTTTGATTTAACTGAACTTGAAGTATATTTTAACGATATATAGTTAAAAATGAAAAATTTAATCATAATCTAATTAAAAATAGTAACTTTACAGTTTCTATTACTTATAATCAAGAATAATATTTAGCTACAAAATTTAATCATAATCTAATTAAAAATAGTAACTTTACAGTTTCTATTACTTATAACAAGATAATATATAGCTACAAAATTTAATCATAATCTAATTAAAAATAGTAACTTTACAGTTTCTATTACTTATAAAATGATAATATTTAGCTACAAAATTTAATCATAATCTAATTAAAAATAGTAACTTTACAGTTTCTATTACATATAATCAAGATAATTATTTAGCTACAAAATTTAATCATAATCTAATCAAAAATATTGACTTTACAATTAATATTACGGTAAATTCCGGACTGTAAGCCGCACCGGTATATAAGCCGCACCCACTGATTTTTTCAAAAATTGCTATTTTGATCATATATAAGCCGCACCGGTATATAAGCTGCAGGTGCTTACCGGTATTAAATAAATGAGCTTTAATATAGGGTTTAAGAAAACACAACTTATGACAAAAAAAAGCGATAAAGAATAACCTACCAAGGAAATCATTGTGGAGCGAAATCAAACCAAATAAGCTCATATGATTAACATAGAATCATCAGTTTAAAACACTAAAAAGATATATAATAAAAATGAATAAATAAATTATGTGTAAAAAGAAGTCTTTAATTAATGATCATACTCATTGTTCTCCTCTTGTGCACTGAACCCACTGAAATCATCTCCTTCTGTGTCTGAATTGAATAGCCTCAGAATTGCTTTATCCGATGTTGGATTGTT
>CAKKLC010010934.1:15680-29195 GCA_918559645.1 Ceratonova shasta | reverse complement strand
ATCTCAAAACAAACTGACACTTCATCCATGTAGCCGATGTGTTCGAGCCTGTAATTATCTTTATGTTCAGTTACGAATTCAACAAATGACTCCATTATATTCTCCCAATCTACTGGAAGGTTTTGGCCGATCCAAATCACTGAACGGCGAACAACATTCTTGCGTTTCATGAACTTGAAGATTCAATTTAGTGGTTATTTATAATCACGAATTTCCATTTGGACAGCATGAGCACAAGCTTATCTTAAAATTAAAGTTCCAGACACTAGGTTACCTTCTTTTGCGCTTTGATGCAATCCATGTAATCAGATCTGCCTTCAATACAGTTCTTTTAGGTGCTCTTATAAGCAAGATTACCTTCGATACCTTTTTTGGATTCTCTTCTAATTCTTTTCTTTGGTTTCTGCAACGCTTGATTTGGCTAATGTTCACTTATAATTGTTTAGCAGCCTTGACGAGAGAGGTATTATTATAAAAATTGACAGCATCTAGCTTAAATTGTAATGAGTATAATCATCGTTTACTTTGCGAAATTTTTTGTTCGTCAAAAATATTCACTTTAAAAATTAACTCAAAAATTGTTTGCGACTTAGTAACAATTAGAGGCTTATAATGCGAAAACAGGGTAATATTTAATTTATCCATAACATACAACATCTTATATACTATCCAAATAAAAACTATATTTTTATAGTTGATATTCAATTATATATATATAAAATAAACCATTTCTCTTCCTAGAACCACAAGCGAGTAGCTATTTTGATCGTTAACAATAGAGTTAGTTGCCAGAGAAAATTTTGCATTATTCATACGATCCGGTGGTAGGTCATATAATGATAGGCTATTCAAGTATTGGAATTAGTATCGGAAGGAAGAACGAATAGCTGTGGCTCTATTAGATGCCTCGAGTTATTTATTATGCAGCTGAATTCCTATAGACAATGTTGTAAAGAACAATTTGGACTTACTTATATTTGGAGTTTAATATTCCTTTGGGTCATATGTAATGCTTTGAGTGTGATGCATTGTAATGTAACGATTTTCCTGACTTAGTAGTAGTATTGTATTAATAAATTATTTGGAGAGTTATGTTCATTCCAATAGTATATAAGAAGTTGTATGTTGTATATATATATTAAATATTAACTATAAAAAAATAAAGTTTCTTGTAGACCCCATGCCTCTCATTTCATAATAATCACTTTCGGTTACCATTTTGGTCATACACTATGTTTATTACGTATTTATTTTAAAATTTATGCCACTGACTATTTATAATTTAGTTTAATAGTATTGTTAGGACTATATAGAGGGAGTGACGAGTTTACATATTTCTGCTTTCCTTTTAAAAGTTTTTTTTAAACTTACTCCTTGATAATAAAAATAAAAGTTTTTGCCCCTTTTTATTAGTATTTCTATAATTATTTGTTTAAACTAATTAATTTATACAATTTTTTCATACCTATAAAAAATTACTATCAAAATGCCTCTTATTAATAGTGATTTTTAAAAAAATGTATAAAAAAATGTCAGCCAGCCTTTTTTATTACTAACACAGAACCTAATAGGATATTTATAGCTATCTTTATATAGTTTTGTTTTTTATTCATCAAAAATAGAAAAAATTAAGTCTAAAACATTTATAAAAATCTACAAGTAACTTCGAGATCATCCCTTATCCGCCATCCAGATAAAGGAAAACGTCTAAAATTGGTAAATAAACAACAAATAAATAAAAAAAATATTCAACCTATTAAATCTAATTTTAAAATTGACAATAAAGCATTAAAAGAATCATTGTTCTTATTCAGCTCGTACCACCTGAATTCTATTAAAAAGGTTTCTCTTTGACAACTTTTTAATGCTTTACGATTTTTTTTTATATTCAATTTAAGCTTGTTATTGCAGCTGTGGACATTTCGAGTGTGAACATCGGTACTTGGCTCAACGAAGTTGTATTTGTGATATATTGTATCATGGATATATCATTCTTTACTTAAACAATTCTAAGATTTCCATTCATCTGAATAAATATTTAATCCTTTCATTAATATTCTCTTAATAATAGGGATCATTGTTCATTTGCTTCTATCCCTCACTATTTCAATATATCTTTAAACTGAAGTTTAAGATGTATCAGCAATTCATAAAGTCGAAACCACTTCCACCGACCTTTAGCCGCTATGACTTTTAAAATCAAAATCTATCTTCCTTTCATAAACTTTTACTATAGAGCCTGGTTAACCCAGTTTAATTGGATTGTTTTCAAAACAAACAACATTTCCTTTAATTAAATGTTTACCTGTTTTATAGCTAATCATTCATTTATCGACTCATAATTGACAATATCAGATTGCTTAATAAAATTCGCATAGTAGAATAAATACTTGTAAATAGCTTGCCCGTGAATATTAAAAGAAGACATAAATGATCTAACTATTATAATTTTAAATATATTTGCAAACAAACAACTTCTATTACAGCACCTCCTTGCATATTGATCAATTACTATGCTTCTTTCTGTTAACAGCATATAATTCTGACAATTTTCACATTTAAATTCGCCAGCAATTTGTCGATTTCTAACTAGTCAGTTTACAAACTTAATTTTAGTCATACCACTTATTTCTTCCAAATTATTCTCCCTGAAGGTTTTTAATAAAAAAACTCCCTTATCGTCAATCGGGCAAATCGCCGATAATGGTTGATCAGTTACTTCAAGATTACTTTTTATACACTTTATGCCAGTACCTTATGAAAAACTGATACATCTATGTTTAATTCTTAATACAGGTTTTACCTTGATTATCGCGGTTATTGTTGCCGATAAAAATACCGCAATAATTAGGATAAATTATGCATGTAAAATGGTTGACATTGCCAAGGATTTTTCAAATCTATTAATTAAATTCTATTTATGAGTAAAAAAAGAAAGGTCCATTTAGAAAAACAAGATTATTCTTTAATTTTAATTTACATATAAGGAGTAAGTACATACAATTATTTTTTCCTGCATAAAAACTGGTGTAGATTTGTCTAGTAAAATTTTTCCTTTTTTTCTTTTTCGTATAAAACTCGATAGCAAAGGATAGAGTTTTCAATTTCCTGACGAAGTTTCATTGAACGCTCGAGATTAGGATCGCCGTTCAAGATTTTATCTTTAAAGATTTCAGCAACTCGAAAAATTTCGTCCATTTTTTTTAGGGTAAATTACTTCGCTGCCACGTCAATTTGTTCCTCATTAATACCCGTTTGATCATCATAAACAAGTTCTTTCTCGAGGTCAATTAGGTTTTTCATCATCCAGTTCCTAATAATGTGACTAAAGCAGGTCCTAAACATCACCTTTTTTTATTTTGGTTAGTCCTAGATCAAAGCCAAACTTAGTTATGTTATTGATAACATGGGTTACTTCATCATTAAATCCTTTAAAACCATCTCCACAATTCGGAATAATCTTTTGCCACGTCGCTTTTCAGGTTGCTAGATGTTACCTCACTCCATGCTACCTTGACCTTCTCCATGCAATTTTTTATATTCAATGCATTCCAGAATATGTAAAAATTATAGCTTCATCTCCTGTAGTCATTTTTATTGATTAAGAAAAAGTTCTTGGTAGGTAATACAGCTTAAAGCATGCAATTAGACCTTGATCCATTGACTGGATGATGTTAGTGGTATTAAGTGGTTAATAAATAACTTCTACATTACTGCACAAGTCATTCCGTTCTGTTGGATGATTATGTGCATTATCTAATCTAAAAAAGATTTTAAAATCAATATTCAATGACTTGCAGTACCTTTCAGCTTCAAAACAAAAACAGATTATAAACTAATTTTTAAACATAGTTTTTGTCATCGAAGTTTTTTTTATTGGATCTATATTGAACATGGAGAAAATTTTTATCCAAACTTCAAAGGAGGCGAGGATTTTGTTAACGATTAATAAAACAAGGCTCTATCTTGTAATTTCCAAAAGCATTGCCACATAGTAAAAGTGTTACACGCTCCTTCGATACCTTGTAGACAGGCTGTAATTTTTTATTTTTTGGTAAAAATTTTTTAATAAGCATTTTTTTCCATAACAAGCCTATTTCGTCAGCATTAAATATCTTATAATAGGTATGATTTCCTTTTTAAATTATCTGTTGCAATTTACCAGGAAAACTAGCTGCTGCTTTTTCATCGGCACTTACAATTTCACATTGTACACGAACACTATGAATTCCTGTTCACTTTTTGAACCGATCAAACCACCCTGTACTTGCAGAGAATGTTTCTTCCATTACTGTTGCTGAACTATTTTCACTTTATGACTGTTTTCTTTTGAAGGTTTCAAACAAATTCAATGCTTTTGTTTTTATAGTAATTTGACTAGGAGGAATCCTCTTTTGTTTACAATCTTATATTAACACTGACAATAAGATTTTCATTCCAATAATAAGATGGCTACTGTTTGTCGTAGTTTGGGATCTAGATGAGGTCAATGCATTTTTTCCTAGTTGCTTATAGTTTGTAAAATGTTCTAAAATATGGTGAATATTTGATTCATTTAGACCATAGTATCTTGTAATTTCGGATTTAGTAATGCTTGCTTCATACTTATTTATCATACGCAACTTATGCTCTAAGTTGATCACTCTACGTTTCTTCTTTAAAGCAAGACTTGATATCACCCTTGTTTTTTTTAGCTATCATTGTAGGGGTAAATAAGAAGATACATAAATCTCCAGAAATACTTCAGTAAAATGGGGACAGTTACTAGTGAGTAATGAGCAGATGCCGTCGGAAAAAAAACGAAGCACTATTAGAGGTAGTGCTACTTGGACAGTGGTTACTTGAACTAAAAATATTGTAATGGGCTACATCTCGCGTCCGCTATAATTCAAATTTTGAGCGGAATAATTAGAATTTTGGCATCAAATTATAAACCGCGTTTAATCAAGAATCGCAATAATCGAAACCGCGATAAGTGAGGTATTTCTGTACTTTATATTTATTTATGCATTAAAAGGTTTTTATAATTTAATGGAAATCAATTACTAAATTCTTAATTTTACTAGAACAGTCTGAAAACTAAAGAATTAACTGAAAGTGAATGTGTGTCATTTTTAAAAGAGTTTTTTATCAGGTAACCCAATAATATTATAATAAGAACAAATAGTAACATTTTAAAAGTTATGAAAAAAATGCTCCGAAAGTAACCTTTGAAAAAAAAATGTCAAGAGTCTAAAAATAATAGAAGAAATAAATTTATATTTAAAAAAACAATTTTTTGTATTCAGCATTTTATTAAGTTTTTAACTAAATCATATAAATTAGCCTTGTAGTTACCTTGCCAAACAAATTCTGTAAAAACGCTGTTTTTTGCTAGTACTTACATCATTTTCTCTTTTATTTCTCTCTTCATTACGTTGTTTACTGATTCTACGTACTGGGTATGAATGCGTGTAACACGATTGACGAAATTATATTTGTGAAACACGGTCTTATGAACGAATCCGGCTTCAGTCAACCCTAGGTACATTCTATCTTGATCGTGTTGATAGTACTGCCAGAAATTACTCTGCTAGCAATTATTATGGGAGTTATTACATATCTCTGTATGTATTGATGTAACATGTGAAGCACACTCGATTATTACAAGCGCATCAGTTCTATTTTCTGGGATCAACTATGATGACTTACATTTGTAATTCATCGTTGTTTAATCCATCTGGACAATGTTGCCTGGCCCCTAATGTTCTTTCTATGTCATTTTAATGCCGCATCAACGAAGCCAATTTATTCATGATCTTTCAAAATTTTAGGGTCAAAATTTAGAAATTAAGTAGGATAGAATGCTTGGATCGATTAGAAATCAAGCGGATCAGTACTTTAAGAAATCTAGTCATATTCTTACAGATTCACTCCAAGAAGGAACCATTGCGTATTGACCTACGCTTTTTATATTCGGTGCATCGAATGTTTATTTATCGCCAACAAAAATTATCAGAATAATTTGAACATTCTTGATATATTTGTAGACTATTACACGATTCTGAATATATCTGAACTCGTAACAGAATTTCATTCTGAAAAGCCAGTTATTAAGCTCAGCATCCGTACACCTTATAAAAAACTCTTTAATGGCTTCAGTATTCATATTTAGGGGTTAAATAAAATTCAAGATTTTTTAATTATTTTCTTATCAATGTTTTAGTTTTTAAATTATAAGATCAGAAAAATAAAATGACCGGTGGCATTTTTCCTCACAGATGCACATTTTGAGTTTAATAATACTTTTATCGTAAAAAATTTATATAATCTAAAGTATAAATGTTTTAATTGCTAAAATTTATTATTAAATCAATTTCAATACGTTTAATTTACTCTAAAATCTCGTATATAAGCCGCAAGTTATACGAAAAAAGATGATTTTATTTTTATAAAGTTCGGTGCGGCTTATACATGAGTTTGTAGAGCAAATATAAATTTTCTTTTAAAAATAATATTTTAAACTTTGAATTTTTTAAATAACATTAATAATGAAACAAAAATTCATGCTAGAAATTAAGTTTATCTAATTATTATAATTTAACAATATACAAAATAAAATAAATTTATTTACAGCGTTTCTTTAAATAATTCATTTGAAGACTATTTTTTTCATATGAATTTTTTCTTAAAGTTATCAATTTTATTACCCTAAAAAAAATTTGATTTGAAATTTGTTATCCTATTTTTTAACTTGCGCTATTAAATGTATGTAACTTTACTGACAATCTTACTGACTTAAATAATTATTTTTATTTACTAATTTTCGTTTTTGCATACTTTTATTAGATGTATTTAATAAATTGGAACCTAATATTTAGCATATAGTACTTTCATTTCGCTTTATTACTTGCAAATAAAAATTGTTTTCCTGGAAATAATTAGTATTTGGACAACTAAGTAGCTTAATAAAATCTTGAATAAACTTTAAAGTTAAATTTATATACTTGTTGAAATCCTTGAGTTTCAACTAAAGAATTTAACATAACCCTATTAATAGTTATTACAGTTCTTTTATAGCTAAACTATATTAATTTTATACAAATCAAAGTCAAATATCTTATTTCCCTTTATATTAAATAAAACTTACATCCTTGGTTGAAACGTAACTAAAGTAATCCCCAAGTATATCAATCATGTAATCTAAGAAAATCTTTCCAATTAATTTTCCAGATCTTTTATTAGCCAAAAGTGTATTTTTTAAAACCGTAAACTTTCATATAAAAAAGATTACATTCACCTCTCCAAAGCATTTAATGTCTTGTTGATGATATTCCTTTGGATACACAATTTCGGCATTATCAACATGTAATATTACACAATTAAAATCATGATCTTTCATTTCCTGAAATTTATTGCAAGCCTTACTTTATATATTGTAGAATGTACACCACACATAAATGGTATAGGAGATTCTTTTATGAGATGAATCAAATGAGATGGCAAAATTGGAATGAATAAATATTCCCTACAAAATTTACTCAAACTTTTTACCAACTAAATGGGTAAAGAAAAGCTATAGATGCAAATATAGTGTTAGTAAACTAAAATTGTTTTTTTACATACGGCATCAAGGTGTTGAGATACTATTAATACACTTCTTTCCATTAAAAGTCTAAATTATAAAACATATATACGCTAAAAATATATGTGCATACAAATCTCCAGAAAAATATTTTAATGATTTACAAATGCAAAACTAAATGATCATTCTATCAAGTACATTTGTGTTCATAATTGGTACATCATGAACATCTGGTACCTCATGATTAATCTGAATACTTGTAAAATAAAGAATACTTTTGAATTTTTAAAGAATTTATCATATTGGAAGTTGCAACCAAATAATGGAATATTTGTAAAATATAAAAATTTCAGCCAGTTAAACTCTTTTTTTATTAACTTGTCTTTAAAGAAATTAATACTTTGTTATCAGGTATTTGTATAGTTACTTTCAATAAATCATTAAAAATCTTAAACCATGGTAAATGTCTTAAATTTAGATAGAAAGTACGTCATAAACATATCAATTCGTCCACAGCTAGGGTCTATTAAACAAAAGACAAATTTAAATTTAGAGTCTTGATCTGTTAAAACAAATGTATAGAAATATTTAGTTCTAAAAATTATTCAATAATACTTTATAGATTCAAAATCTTTAAATGCAGTTGAAAACAATATACAATCATCAATTTCCTGAAAAATTCTTAAAACATACTTTAATGCCAATCATATCTTTAATATTCTGAGTAGGGTAAGAAAAAAAAATTTTATATAGCTCTTTATGATTTATATAAATTTTCTGAATTCTCATAAATTTATTATAAATAGTTTCAGTAAATGACCTGAAATATTAATTCTAGTACTTGAGTCGAAGATCCATTTTTCCCAAATAAGTAAAATTTATAATTAAAAATTAGTTATGAAACCTGGTGTAAAGTCTTTAATTAATCTTATTAAAATAATTAACCAATATATGTTAGAAGATCATAATGGATATTATAATTTAAATTTACCAAAGGAATTGAATTATAAGTGCAATCGATTTTGTTTTACAATATAGGAATTGAAAATTTATTTTGCTATTTATTTTTTCAACAAATAGAGTGTTTGCAAAATATGGAAAACATTAATAACTATTCAAATTTTATTAAAGAAACCCTTATTATAAAATCATGTCGACTATTTTTAAAAATAAATTTCTAAATATAAATTTACGTTCTATGTAAAGACTACAAAATTGATGATATAGTTGACAAAATAAAAAAGAATTTGATTATATAATAATGATGTTAAACTTTCAAGTTAAAAAAAAGGGTTCTAAATATAAATCAAGTCTTTCTTGAAAACTTTTTTAACTACGGATAAGACATTGCCTCAGCAGTATCTAATTTTTCCTAAATTTGTATAGGAGTCAATTAAATTAAGTTTAATTTCATTTATTGTGGATAATCCGCACCTACGATTTTTATAATTTGGAAGTTTGTGTAAAAAAAATATTATTTTAAGACTAAAATTTCTTTTTTTGTATAAAATCATAATTTTCTTGTTACCAAAAGGTTCCAAAATTAAAGATTGCAAAAAGAAAAATACAAATATATTCCAATTTAATAAAAGATTTTTTTCATAAAATCATAATGTTCTTGTTACCAAAAAGATCCAAAATTAAAGATTGCAAAAAGAAAATCCAAATATATTCCAATTTAATAAAAGATTTTTTTCATAAAATCATAATGTTCTTGTTACCAAAAAGTTCCAAAATTTAAGATTGCACAAAGAAAATCCAAATATATTCCAATATAATAAAAGATTTTTTTCATAAAATCATAATGTTCTTGTTACCAAAAAGTTCAAAAATTTAAGATTGCACAAAGAAAATCCAAATATATTCCAATATAATTAAAGATTTTTTTCATAATTTCAATTTTTTAGAAAGAGAGGCTGGTCCTCAATACTATGTTGACAACAAATTTGGTTGAAATAAGGAAAAAAATTCAAATAAGCTTGAATATTGTGTTTAAAATGCAGCTGAATTTAATAAGTGGGTTTTAAATACAAGAAAACCAATAAAGAAGTCTTATTACTTGCCAAACGTGTAAAAGTACAGAAAATGGTAACTAAAAGGAATATTTCTGAATTAGGTACCAATAGAAAATTATGTCACACGATTATGTAAATTTTATATCTAGGTATCCTAAAGTAACGTTAGTCAATAAAAATAATCTCAAAACTTATAGAAAAAACAAGACTTCTAAATATTATTTCTAGATTAAAAAAATTTGTAGTTGATTTTGCTTACATAGAAAATATTGATGAAGTCTCGTTAAGCTTTGAAATACTATTTGGTCGTGGTCAATCCTTGACGGGGCTAAAAATTAATAAAAAATTAGAATGGTTTAATTAAATTTAAAATAAGATCAAACTTTGCTTTCGGAGCATAACTTTTTAGATTTTTTTCAGTCTCATAGTTTTTGGGTGTTAAATTTAAAGGAATGGATTCTTTTAAGTGCTACTACATTCGTTCTACAGTGTTTATATGTACTGATTTTTCATCGGATTCTACAGAATTTTCTGTATGATTAATTAATTTATTAATATAACCGTTAGATGATAAGAACCTGTATCCTAATAATCCATCCGATATAACAATCGAATCTCTTGGTGAAATGCCTTAGAAAAATTTTTGAGTTTCACTGTCTTTACGTTCTAATACCGTAAATTTTCTTTTTTTTTCGTTTCACGATAAATTACGCCAATAGTCCACAAACACTGAGCTCTAAAAAGTCTTCTTTGATTATTCCTCCAAATGTATAAATGACTTAAAACAACTTCATACACACACCCACATCTGTAAAAATATTAGTAATACGAGGATAATTTGGTATATACAACTGATCAAATGTATTAAACCACTTTATAACAACTGGCCTCAGTATTCTAGTTTCAATTGCTGCCAACCTTGTTTTAAATCGATATGATCACATTCAAATTAAATCAGTAAACTGTAACAAGTCTAGATTACAATTTTCAAACATGTCAATGTGAAGTATCCCCAGCGTCTTTCTACATGGATTTTACCCATCTAATCCCTAAGTTTATCCCTCTTCTAACTTTTCCTTTTTTGTTATTCATTGGAAAAGAAAATCTTGACTAAGGAGTTCTACGCAGTGCCGAAATACTCTTTTGGACAAAAAAATCATCAGTATCTTCTTAGGATATTGCCTCTTTTATAAAATTCCTTAATTCATGGTTTTAATTTATATTGTTTTTTTTAATTTTCCGCCCCTCTAGGAATTAACTATAACCCATTTTTACTAATTTCTTTTGTGCAGCTAATGATAATAAAAAGTGCACGTCTATGGTTATTTTTAAAAGAAAAACAATTCTAAGTAGTTTTTTAACGGTTTTTTTGGAAAAGTAAATAAAAAGGGTCGATGAACTCACAAAAATTTATTGGAGAATAATTTATTTAAATTTGATTAAGATGGATGGGGAAAATTGATATTGAATGTAAAATACGTTTTAATTTATGCATTAAAAAGATGCAAATTAGATAAAAATGAAAAAAAAACAGTTTTTAATCTTATTGATCAATATTCATCCTAGTTGCCTTGCTATTTAAATGATAGTTTATACATTTGAGCAGTGCACAGAACTAACCAAAATTAACAGTTATCACCAGGATTAGTACCTCCAATATTCTACTAGACCACCAAATATTTACTAGACCTGAATTTTGTTTTATTTTAGTTGGCAATTAATCAACTTTAGACACTAATACACTCATATTAAACATAATACTCATATTCATCTTAAATACAATACTCTTGTTAAACATCAGTTATATTAAAATATAAATAACACTAATGTTAACACAGTAATACACATAGTCAAATATTAGTCAAACGCTCACATCTCAGATATGGTAAATCAGCAACATTGTGAATTCATGTGTTTTACATATGGCTAAGTCTAATACATCATCCTGGCGTTGACATCATTATCCGCACTGTATACCTGCTATTTAGCCCCTTAGCTCAGGCTATTAACTCAGGTCTTCTGCAGGGCTACCCTTACTGTTCCAAAGTGTGATGGATTTAACTGGTTCAAATTCCTAAAACTCTCCCATGTTTAGCATGATCATGAACAAGTCTAATAGAGTTGAGTCCTTCAATCTTTTCCTCCAGTAAGTTTTGACTTAGTTGAGCATACTGAATCCCTCCTCAGTATCTGAAAGGAAGATGGCATGGTTAATTTTAGGTCAAAGAGAGCCTGAAGATTTACAAAATCTTTGTGACATGTGGATCTATTTAGATCAGATAGTGACATTTTTAGTGTCGTCTCTGTATTTCTTTGCTGAAAAATTTTCAGTTCACAATATTCATTCTTAACCTTTTTTACTAATATTCCTTGTCTAGTAAGAACATCGGTAAAAGTATCTATTAGAAAAGCTATTTTCCTGTACCTAAACTTTTTTAGGACACTTTCCTTGGTCAGGTCAAGATTTGACACTAGCAAAGTTGGCTGATGCCATCAAATCTTATTATTTGTCATCAAATATTACCTTCAAGCTTTTACAAATGCGTGCAAGAACTAAGTCTTGTGTGCATTCAATTCATCATTATCCTTCTTGTCAAGGATACCCTTCTTTTAAAGAGATCTGTGGTTATAACCTAAAGTTGTTTTCCGTGTTTCAATTCTAGGAACTGTGTCCTGTATTCTTGAAAAGATCTCTTCTATTGACGCATCTTGCCTATAGAAATGAGCTGAAAATTCTCCACATACGGCAAGATAATCTGAAAGAAAATTTAATTCTCAATTAACTTGTGAAAAGTGCAAATATTTTAGCAAACCCTTGCTCGTAGCAATTTACCCTTTCAATTCATTTAGTGGTTTCTGTGGAAGTTTGCTATGATGACTTATCAATGATTTAAAACTGACAATAAGGTTTTTGCTCTCTCTAAATAGCCAACCCATATTGTAACTCTAATTCCTGATGACATCATTCGTTTCACCCCTGCTATAATTACAAATGCATCTAAGTTATATATTTTCACGAAACAACGGTGTTAGAAGGTATATAAATCATTGAGTAAGGTGTCAAAATTTCTATATAGAGGTATAGGTGATGCTTTAACAATGTCTTGATAGGCAAACTCCAGACGATGAGCAACACAATGCAATTCTTACACATATCTTCTTTCTATTAATACTTTTCACTTGACAGTGACACCATTTGGTTCACCGCATATAATTGCTGCCCATCATAGGATATACCACTGTCTTAGCTAAACAGCTATTCCCAAACTGCTTGCCTATGACAATAACAATAGAATTTAAAATTTTTTCACCTTCTGGTTTTGTAACATGCTTCAGTGCAATATATCGTGTTTAAACTTCTCAGCCTTTGGTCATTTAGCATAAACCAGTTCGCACTATTTGATTCTGCAATTTAGTTACCCATTAGTTACAATTGAAAGTAATCGTGCACTTTCAAGTTCTTCGGAGATTTTTCGTCATTGATTTTCTACAATATAATGACAAAATGTCGAGGCAGCGTCAGAATTTAAGTATATTTCACAAGTCAGTTCCGTTAACCTGTTGCAGTTTTAACAAACATATGATATTTTTGAAAATTCCGACCTGCTTTTGCTATGCGTACATGTTTCGAAATGGGCAACCTTAGCAAAGCATATTGCACGAGTTCATAGATATCAACATTTTTATGTCTTTGGAAGTACCCGATGCTTGTTTTTGGAGCATCTTTGCATTGCTGCCATTTTATATGAAAGACCAAAGTCTGATGAGCCTTCAGTGACTCTAGTTTGAAATTGTTTGACTATGTGACAAAAATGCTAGTACTTTTGTGGTTTTTGCACACCTTGCAATACATTTTTTCATCACTCTCGCCAAACATTAATAATTTGTATTCGTTTATCCGTGCCGATTTAAAAATTTCGTTTACGAACGTTTTGT
>CAKKLC010010934.1:0-15642 GCA_918559645.1 Ceratonova shasta | reverse complement strand
AAAAATTTCCACGCGGTTTTTTTTGTTTTTTTACTTTTACTTAAACTACTTTAACACTTAGCAGTTAAATATACCAACGCAATGGCTAAAATTTTAATTAAACGCATAAATTTGGATAATTCTGCTCTCATAAAGTTTGTTGGTTTGTTTCGTTTACACATAAAATCCGGGTTTCTTTTGTTTTTGTTTTGTAGCATTATTTACAAGGACGTTATAAACATGTATTATGGCATTTAGACGATCGATAAAGATTAAAATTCTTGTAAAATACAATAAAAACACGCTGAAAATTCTACTCACATCCGGCGAGTGGATAAATCGGTTCTACTTGCCAAAACGATAATTTACTCGTCTTGGACTAGTGGGCGAGCGTTAAATTGAAACACTGGAATTGAGTATTATATAGTTTATTAAATCTTAAATAAACTCTAAAGTGAAATTAGAACATTATAAGTGTAAATAGCTTCGATAAAAGTAGAAAGTTACTACGAGTATCTTACTATGAAATTTTTTGATAAATGAGTAAAATAACGTGTTTTTGGAAAAATAATTTTTTTTTTAATTTAAATTAAAATATTTTATGGTCATATAAGCATAAAAAAATATAATTGCTCCAAACACAATAAAAAAGCGGTATGGGTTATTGATGTGGAAATAGCAAAATCTTATCTAGAAGCAAGTTTTGAAACACAATATACTGCAAATGAATTTATGATGATGTTTAAATTGATTGAAAACATTCAAAAATGTACAAAATATGGATTTAATTTATCAATGCCAAGTTTTAAGCATAAAAAATGAATTGATAAGTATATGTGAGTGTACGAACGCCCTTACACTAGTATATTTTTAATTAGAAAAACAGTTTTAAAGTGAAAGTAAACTATCATTTAAAACAATAATAAAAGTATTTTTAAAATATTTGAATGGTATATAGCTTCTTGACATTGCTTATAAATTGTAGCTAGATATGAATAAATCCCGCAGTTGGTGTTTCTTAGTTCGAGAATTGATCTTGGATTACATTTTAAAAACAGACAAAGAATCGGAGGAATTAATATTATTGGTAAGGCAAAAGTTGTTGAAAAAGATGAAAATTTATTCCAAGGATAAAGTTTAATAAATGAAGGTTATTTGATCAAGAATAGATTTTTGCTGGAATTGAAAGGGGACCAGGAACGTATATTTGGTTCTAATGGAAAACAGAAACGCTAATACAATAACATCAATAATTATTTCACATGTTTTACAGGGAAGTCTAATAATAACAGATGAATGGAAAGCGTACGGAGCGACACTGCATAATTTTTCAAATTTATCTAACAAGAAAATTAAACATTCATTGCATTTTGTAGACCCATTTCGACCGTTGTTTCATACACAAAACATTGAAGGGTTTTGATCAAGGTCAAAATATTTTATGCGGGAAAAAAAGACAAAAACAGAAAATCTAAAATGGTGTTCTAAATTAAATTTTAGTGGGAATATACTATTAAAAACCCGGAAAAGAATTAATTTTTTTTTTGATTATGTTAATTTTAAACGAATAAATGTTTTTATGATTATGTTAAGGTTAAACGAATAAATGTTTTTATGATTATGTTAAGGTTAAGCGAATCATTATTTTTATGGAATTTATTTATTCAATTTTTACTTAAATTTTTTAATTATTTTATTTATTTAACAAAATTTAAATTAGTTTTAATTTTTTATTTTTCCCAAAACACATAATTTTCCGCATTTATCGATTTTTCTATGGTTTGTACAAGGTTGAAAATTAATCACAAATGTAAGTATTGAAAATTGAGTTAGAAGATTAAATATTATTGCTTAAAAAATGGAGGGCTTTGGAGTTGTTCAAATGGAGAAAGAATATGATAAAAGTTGATGGATAGAAAACAAAAGTAACTATACAATGTCTGTATTAATATGAAATAATATCGACAGTTGTGTTAATTTGTCTAATTTTAGTCAATTATTAACTAATGGTGTATTATATGAGAATTTTATGGGTTTAAAATTATAAAATACAAGTTCTGTTATTTAAAAATATTTTAAAAAAGTTTACTTTTCTGAAATATCTCATCTGTAGATTTCAAATAAATATTTTATGTTTTTCTTTTCTTTTTAAATAGTTTTCTTGAACAGTGGCTATATATATTTAAAAAAATATAAAAAATATATTTCTCATAAAGTTTGTGGACTGTATAGAGTAAATGAGGGTAAATTTTTTGGATCAAATGCCTTTTTTTACCCACGTGGGAAAAAGGCACCTGAAATTTAATTAATTAATTAAATAAACAAGTTTTATCTTTATATTATTAGAATTCATTATTATACAACCAAGATTGAAAAGATAATTAACTCAAGTAATGAAGAAATAATTCCATATCTTTAAAGGATCGGTGTTTTAAAGCGTATGATTATGTGCCCTAGTTGTGCTGTTTTTATGTCTAGCAAACCGTATACATGAAATATTTTAACATCAGAACAAATTCAATATTTAAAAGATATAAATTTGAATTAAAAGTAAGAATTGAATTATTATGGTAATTTTTAATTGAAGAAAAGCAAGTAGATGTATTAGAAAAAGTAAACGTTAACAAAAGACTTCTCATAGATTTTTATGATGACTTAAGATATGCTTGTATTGAATATTTTGAGCAAAACTCTGTATTATTTGGAGGAAAGGCCGTTATGTGTCAAAATCACGGATGGTCTATCTATCCACAAGAACAAGTATCACACTGAAAGCGTTTTAGAATATGAATTATGGGTATTTGGTATAGCCAACACAGGTTTTTAATAAGCAATATCTATTTACAAAGCGTCGAAAATCAATCACTAGCTACATTACTAATAATAATTCAACAAATTTGCAGATATAGTATCATTATATGGTCTTAGAAACGAGCTGCATATAACAATATTGCAAGTTTGGGTTTTGAATATATGATAGTAAACGATAATCTCCATTTTATCGATCCTACTACATATAACCATACTCAAAACATTGAATCATATTAGGCAAAGCTTAAGTATACGATAAAGAGCAAAAATGTATTTTTAGTTAAAAGAAGGACTTATATCTTGCAGAATGGATGTTGAGACATCACGTTTTAGCTAAGAATTAGTTGAACTTAATTGATTTTATTAAATTATATTGTTAATTATTTCTTGTTAATTGCGTGACAAAAAAATGCACCAGATGCTATTATTTTATATTATTTTGAGGCGCTAGTAGATTCTCCGCAATTATTTTATTTTTAAAGCAAACAATACATTTTTAATTAATATTGTAAAATGTATCAATGTATTGATTATTATAGGAAATTTAATACTTTAAACAACGATAATATTTTTCAGATCATGCCAGTTAATTAAAATTCTATTTTAAAAAATACTTAATAAAAATAATAATACAAAATGGCTTACAGAGAATAGAATACGAATGTAAATTTATGTCAAACAATAACAAAATGGAATTGCAGAAAACCAAAAATTTTCTTGAACAGCTTAACACAATTTATTTACCCCACAAGTAGTTTAATTCTAGAGACAAGACTCATCCTGAACAAATACATATATACTGGATGTACTCCTTTGAAGAATCTTGTATATGAGGTTTGTAAAGCTTCAAAATATGGATTTTATTGAGTATGTAGTAACTCATATATAACCTGCAAGAGTTTACGTTTAAATAGTTTCTTTGAAGAATCCAGACTTGATTTTAAGATTATATATAAGATTGTGTATAAAAATATTAAAAAGGTTTCCAGTATGTCTATATAGCTATCAATTAAAATAAACATAAATAGAATTAGTTAATAATGCAGTTAAAATCATTAAGTAAAACTTGAACTTATCGCAGATCCAAGTAAGCAAAATATATATTTTATTCCTAATAGATCACCCAAACTTTATAAATTGATGATTATCTTTTTTAAGCAAAAATATAATTATGGAAGACTCACTAACATGTAGTGGTTGATAATTGGAAATTGAAATAGACATTAAGAAAACATTTATTTTTTCAATCGACAATAGAAATACAGATTCAATAATTTTTGTAGTTTCTAAAGATGTTCTTCCTGGTATAATACTTTACATAGATAATTAGAGAGCATATAGAAGCTTTCTTTCAAAATTTATTGGATTTTGTAATAAAACACTAAAACATATTTATATTTTTCTAAATCTCGAAAATCCTGATAGACACAACAAAAATAAAGAATTATACAGGTATTCCTGCATAAACACATAACTATACCTCTTTGGCATCATAATTAATTTCTTATTCATTTATAATAGCAATACAGAATCAAAGAAAACGTTTTAATGTTTTTATTACCTAATTAAATATTCATCCATGACTTTTTTATAAGTAAAATCTGTTCCCAGTATAAAATACGCAATATAAAATGAAATCCTATTTATTGACATGAATCCATTTTTCTATAAGATTAAGGTTATTTAAGACCAAACCAAAGGCAAGTTTCCCCAATCTCTACCAAAGACGCTTTAAAATCTTCTCCTTTTACTGCAGTTTCATCAATTTTATAGTAAATTTTATCATACTTATTAATCTTGGCAAAAACTGAAATATTTCTACTTCTAGCTGCTGGAACAGATATGTAGATCAAATCGTTTGACCTGCTCCTACCCCTAATTGGTCTACTTACAGCTAAAAATCCAACTTTATCCAGAAAACAAAGTTCCCATCACCATTTTTGACCTCCGAAATCCTGAATCTCGTGGTGTAATTTGCTCTGAACTCAATCGTTCTTTCGCAATTTTTTCGCTCCGGGATTAAGGTGGTCCTCTTTAGGATATAGTGGAATTCTCTCAGTGCCATATGAATGGTACTCAAAGACACATTGATTTGGAAGTTGTCAAAAACTCAGGTAGAAAGAGCTCTCAGAGTCAATGTACACTCTTTATATAAAAAAGCTAACAATTACTCTTTAATCTTAGCACTGAGTAAGGAATGACTATCACTACCACTCCTAAGAGATTCTACCAAGCCATGTTTAAGATATCGCTTGACGATGCTATACACAATTTTTTAGCTTTTCTGGTACATATCTGCGATTTCTTTAACAGAATGCTCTTTGAGCGTCTTGGCCACTATTCTTTCTCGATCTTCTTTAAAAAGCTGAATTTTCCTTTAAAAAGGACATAATAGGATTTTATCCAGCAATCATTATTTCACCTCCAAAATTTTCAACTATAGGAGAATTTATTCTTTCAACAAATTCATTTATTCCACTATTTTTTATATTTCCTTGTTAATGACTCATGAACAACCGCAAAAATGAAAAAAAATACGAAAATATGTAAAAAAATGAAAAATAATAAAAGTAAAATACAAAAAAAATTATAATAAAAAATACTTTTTTTTTAATTTAATGTAATTGGAATCATCTTCAAAATCAATTATATCATCTGATTAAGAAATCGAAGCTACTTTATCATCCTCGACATTGTTATAATAAAAAAAAATTATTTCAAGAAATTTTCCCAAAAAAAGTTTCTTCAACATTGAAAAAAATTCTTTCTACTGCTATTGAGGTCGGTGGACAATTTCCTTTATTTAAATAAAAAGAAGTAGAAATATAGCTATCAGACATAAGAGCAATAATCTTAACATCATTATTTTTTAATCTCTGATCTAAATAATCTTTTATATTTGTATGATCTTTTAATTCAAGATTAATTATAGCAGCGTAGCCAGTTCTGATAGTTTACTTTGACTGTTCGAAGCCATTTAATATTTGAATCAAGCACTCATAAAAGTTTTTTAAGTCTACCAATTCACTTGTCAAACTTTGACGTGCTATTGCTTCATTCGCTCTTTGAAGCAGTAACCCTTCAGGTGGACAGGATGCTATAATTTATTTAAGTTAGGGAAGATTGTCTTCATAATATAGCGCTGCTTTGATCCAACAAGACCACATTGTTATTACTACATCCTGTGGACATCTGATACTTTCAAATTTTGACATCATTCTGCGATTTTTATAAGTTGCCATTCTTATTGATGAAATAACAAAATCAATATTTGAATATTTTTATTTGATCTTCATTGCACAATTATGAACTGATTGGGCGAGAAATTTTATATGTAAAACATGTGGATATATGTTTTTAATTTCATTTATCGCTTTGACCATATAAGTAGCACAATCTAAAAATATCATCTCTAAATTATTTAATGTAATGCCTATTTTTTCTATTGCCTGTTGTATCAATTGAATTATCACTTTTAAATCAATATTTCCATCTAATTCAACAGAGTCAAGTAAAAAAAAAATTTTCTGGAAAATGACACCTCTCGAATTACGTATTAGAGTATTTATGACCTTTGATTTCAGATTCGTCAAAAATAATAAATAGCTTTTAATTCATGTTTTTTTGTTCAATTTGCAAAATATTTTCTGAATATAGAACATTAACTTGAGATCTCGAAGTAGTTTCCGAGGTCAATGGATGCTCCATAAAATTAAAAAGATTATTTAATTGTTTGTTTCCAAGTTTAAAAAGAGGAATATCTGCCTAAAAAAATGTAGTTACAAGCATCTTAGAGAACTCTGCTTTTGGATCAATTAATAAAGTCTGCAATTTACACTTCCCGATGATTCTAAGACCATCATACTTTTGAGGTGTCTTTAGGATTTCCTATGCAAATCGATCGCAGAATTTCTTTGGTGATTTATTGTTGAGAAACACAAATTGCGTACCAGTGTTGTGTTTGGACCAATTGTGAACTCCTTTGGATACTTTCTAATATACTTTTTGATATTTGCTAAATATTTGATAGATGAAAACGCCATTTGACAATAATTTTTTTTTGCATTTTTTAATGCAAAAACGTTAGTAAAAATGCTCAAAAAGCGATAGACTACTTGCAGCAATAATTACTCAGACGAATTTAGATACATACAGAAAGTAGCTAAAGATGACTCAAAAGCTTTTTTTTTCTATTTGCTGTTTAAAATTTTTATTCGTTCATGGTGGTCGCTCTGATATTATTGATCACTCAAAAACAAATCGCTAAATGTCTCGAATTAGCGCAGAATCGTTGAGTAAAAAAGTCTCCGATTATTTTAAATCAATAACTGCAAAAAAAATAATGAGCTAATAACAGCTGGAAAAGAAGCTACTTTTGCATACCATTAAGCAAGATACAATATGTCTTTTTGCTCTTCTGATTGCTCTGCTGGACTTATTAGATAATTGTACGACTCAAAATTCACTCTTGCTAAAACAAAGCTTGCGGCTATAGTTTCAAATGTTATTGCTACTCATATAAACAAACGAATTGACGACGAATCGAACACTGTCAGCTTCATTTCCATCATGACCGATACTTCAAATCATAAGAACATCAAAATTTTACCAATAATTATTCGATATTTTGATCCAGATATAGGTGTCATCAATAAAAAAATAGCTACTGTGTCTATATCAAATGAGAAATCTGAGTCCATTGTGAAGAAATTGTTGAAAGCGATCGTCGAAAAAAATATCAGTGATAAAATTGTTGTCTTTAGTGCTAATAATTCCAATTTGAATTTTGGTGGTGTCGAAAGAAAAGAAAAAAATAATGTATGGCAAAAATTTCAGAAGGTCTTAGGCCGCTTAATTATAGGAACTAGATGTTTTGCACACATTACACATAATGCATCAGCAGCTGGATGTGAAATACTTGATGTAGACATAGTAGTAAAAATATTCAAATATTTCAACATACATACAGTAGGTTCTGAGCAATTAAAGGGACTTTGCAGTGATTTAAATGAAGAGTATAATCTATTAAAGAGTCATTCGGGTACTAGATTTCTCACACTTGAGCCAGCCGTCAAAAGAGTGATTGAAATGTTTAATTCATTAGAAAAGTATTTTTTTAGAGTTGAAGAAATGTCCTCCTATTCTTCGAACATTCTATAGCAGCAAAAAAGGCAAATTCTGGTTCCTTTTAATATCCAATCAGCTCAAAAATGTTAATGAATGTATTAAATTCATGGAATCTTATTCAAAAACAGCATTACAAGCATTTGATGAAATACAACTACTGTAATTGCAGCTTATTAATCGTAGAAGATACAGCATCATACCAACTGCTTCTGTGATAAAGTTTCAGAAATTAAATGAATCAATTCAGAACATGCTCAAGGATAAAATCGACGATTTTTATGCTACTATTATTGACTACATCACCCTATAGGAAAAATCAATCGATGGATCTGAAGTTTTTGTTTGCAAAATATTGAGAAAATGCCCAGAATGGGTCCATATTGAAAAGTTATTGAAATATATCGAGGAAAGATATGGAATGGGAATTTGTCAAATAATCAATTGTGATATCATAATTGACGACTTTCATTTGGTTCATTCTTAAATTTAAGACAGTGGATCGATATGGAAAAAGATAAAGTTTGTCGCAAATCTTTTTGTACTTTCAAAGAAACCTTACAAGACTTACAAATATGAAGAAAAATGTAGCATTTGCTTTCACTCTAGCTGGAACCTCAACAGAAGTTGAACGAATATTTTGATATATGACTCAGATCTGGGATGATCAAAAGAGTAGATTAGAAATTCCAAATTTTGATGCTTTACTTACCATTCAATCTAATTCCACAATAAATTGCAATGATTTCTATAAAAATATTAAGAACGACTCAGAATTTCTCAAAAAAGTTTATACAAGTGCAAAGTTTAATTAAAGTAAAAGCGAAACGCAACAGAAAAAGTCAAATAAAAAGTTTATTTGCTGTACCAATAATAAAATTTTTCTATTTTACTGTTTTTTTAAGTTTTTTCTATTTCTTAATACCGTCCCAGTTTTTTATAAAAATCTTCTGACCAGCCCACCTATGGGCAAGAAATTACTGCTTTGATAACTTATTATCTGGCAAAAAATATGTTATATTCAATAAATTTTCAATTAAACTTTGCTAATTTTAGAATGAATATTATAACGATACAAATTCAAATTTTCAACTTTATACAATTTATTCGTAACAAACCAAAAGATTTGTGAAACGATTAGAGTTTTTTGTTCAGTATTACCAAGTAGATATATTTTTTTATTATTATGATAGAATATGAATAACTTTAAAACTTATTATCTAAAATGAGACTATCATATATCAAAAGAAAGCAACTTTTAATCTTCATTAATTTTTCTAATTATTTCATGGTATTGCCTTACAAAAAAATAATATCCAGCTTTATTGCATAGTAAAACTTCTAATAACAGTACGAATCTGAACGAAAAAATTATCCATTAGTATCTTATGAAAGATTTTACTTTACCATTTAGTCTTTCTTTAGCTATTATCAAGAAAAATGAGACTTCAACTGGAGTAGTAATTGAAAAAATTGAGAGTTTTTACGAACAAAAATCTATTGAAATCAATTTATTTCAGAAATTATTGTTTGAAGAGTATCCAGACCTTGTTTCTAATTTAAACTACAAGGGTGTAGAAAAAATCCAAGAATATTTTTTTTATATTAAGTCTGGAATCGATTTAATATTTAAATATGACCCAATTGAATCACATATTACTCATTTATATGATAAAATTATAAGTCTTATTATATACGTTGAGCAGAACGAATTGTATGATGAATTTTGCAATTATAGTGAAACATTATTTAATATCATTTCAACTTTATTTAAGTACACCAAAATTGAAGAAGATACAGTAACTGACAAGGAGATCATTTATATTATTTTCTATCATCTTGTTTGGATTCTATTAACAAAACATAGTAATGAAAACATTTATTTTACTATTAAAAATTATATTAAATATATATATTATTCAAAGGTTGATGATAAAATTAAAGAAGAAATTTTGATTGGTTTTATAAACTGTATATCCAAATTATGCATGGTGAAATACTCGTGCAAAATATATGAAAATTTTATATTTTTATATTTGATTGTCAATAAAATTTTAAATTACACATTTAAAGATAATAGCTTTTATGTAATTTTAGAGTACTTTATTGAAATTCTTATAAAAATCAATAATTTGGAAAATAAAAACAGGTTTATTTCCTTACATATAGATCTACTAGAAAATAGATGCAAATGCTTGCTATTGAATAAGAAATAATTTCTATATTGATTGTTTTTAATTGAGTTTTGAATTTTTTTAAGAATAAATTTAAACAAATATTAATAAATGTTACTGTATCATACTCTAAAATATTGAGGATGAAATTATTTAAAACAATTAATTTTTTCATTTTAATTATAGAGCTAGAATTAATTTATTATATTCATTCTATATTTTTATCTCATGTATATTCAATAGTTATACAAATTGATATTTGTGAAGTAATTTTTCGATTAAATTTTGCATATAGAGTTAATTATAATAATTATACCATAAAATTGTAGAAGACTATAATTTGAAATTATTTATGGTCACATATTAATGACTATGTCTGTAATTTTTTTTAGTATAGTCGATTTCATTATACTTGATTTACGCGAAATAATAAAAAAAAGTGTTTAGGAACATTAAGATTTCATTCCATGTTTTATAAAAAGTATAATAGCTTATTTATGTTAAGTATTTCAAGAAGATTGTTATTTGGGCTTTTTAGAAATCTAAGATAGTATAAATAAACATTTTAAATTATTCAAAATCTAGAGACTTGAATAAATATGTATATTCTATTTTATAAATGATACTAATATATACATATATACATCAAAGTCTGGTTTTGTATTATCAAAATATTGGAAACAGTTCAATATAAAGACATTTAATGATTTTAATATCAATTAAAATAGATTACGTCAACAATAACTTAAATGATTATAGCAAAAAAATAAATATTTTTATGTTACTTTATAACCAGGAACGGGTCATTTTTATGTAAAGACAATATTATCCACTCAATGGTGAATTTTTTGGGTGGTTATTATATTAAAACTTAAGTTTTTCAACAAAGGAAAATTTAAAATGCAATCTCAAAGAAAGATAACCTCTCATTCCTCCAAAGGAAGAAATACAGGAATATATGTTTTACTTGGATCATGAAATAGTTTTCCTTCATCTCTTCAATATTTCCATTGAAAATTTAATATATTATAGCATATAAACTTTGAAGCATATCATTATTTGTTTTATTTTTTTCTTAGAACCATGAAAATAGGACTAGTATAGCATACTTGATATTATTTTATAAAATATTTTTTTTCTTTTTTGGCGTTATACAGATTTAAAATTATAGAAATAATCATTTTTTTTTGCAGGTTCATTTTAATATGAAAAATATTTGTATTCATAGTTGAACAATAAAAATGAAGTTTTTATTTTAGTATTTGATTTCATTACATATAGGTAAATAATTTTAAAAAAATATATAATTAAATTTAAAATTTTGTTTATGAAAAAAACACCCAAAATACAAGTGTCAATGTAATGATTTTTTAAGAATATCTTTTTATTTATAGTTACTACGTACTTATTAATTTGAATTCAAAATATAAATATCAATTTTTATAAAAAAAATTTCAATACACTAGGAAATTTTACTTAATTTATAAAATTGTTGGAAATATAAAGTAGAATCTAAAGGTTTTATATAAAAATAAGTATAAAATATAAGATAACAGTTTCCTAAACTGATAAGTCGCCAATTGTTAATCCTTCTCGAATATTTAACTACGTCCATTTTAGGAAATTGCACGGAAGTTCAGAACTTTTCAACGATATTATACCAGTCTGAAAATAAATTCAACATTTACTGTTATCTTAAGCATCCACAACTCAAATAAAGCTGGGGACTTTATGCGAGAATATATGAATGAAAAGCCACTGCTTGGATTTTATATAGACTTCGAGTTGGATAATTTGTTACAAATAAACTTGGATAATACCAGTGTTGATTATACAAAAGATGAAATTTAAAGGATGCATGCTCAAATGCATTTGATGATGTGATTGGGAAGTCAGAAGAATAATTTGTTACAACTAAACTTGGATAATACCAGTGTTGATCATACAAAAGATAAAATTTCAACGAAGCATGCTCAAATGCATTTGAGGATGTGATTGGGAAGTCAGAAGAATAATTTGTTACAACTAAACTTGGATAATACCAGTGTTGATTATACAAAAGATGAAATTTAAAGGATGCATGCTCAAATGCATTTGATGATGTGATTGGGAAGTCAGAAGAATAATTTTTTACAACTAAACTTGGATAATACCAGTGTTGATTATACAAAAGATGAAATTTTAACGAAGCATGCTCAAATGCATTTGATGATGTGATTGGGAAGTCAGAAGAATAATTTGTTACAACTAAACTTGGATAATACCAGTGTTGATTATACAAAAGATGAAATTTGAAGGATGCATGCTCAAATGCATTTGATGATGTGATTGGGAAGTCAGAAGAATAATTTGTTACAACTAAACTTGGATAATACTAGTGTTGATTATGCAAAAGATAAGATTTAAAGGATGCATGCACAAATGCATTTAAGGATGTGATTGGGAAGTCAGAAGAATAATTTGTTACAACTAAACTTGGATAATACCAGTTTTGATTATACAAAAGATGAAATTTAAAGGATGCATGCTTAAATGCATTTGATGATGTGATTGGGAAGTCAGAAGAATAATTTGGTTACTACTATCATTAATAGTAGTGCTGAAGAAAGTTTAATCTGATGCAAACTATAATATTATGATTTAATTCCCAAGAATTGTTATTTTGCAAAAAAAAAAGATGATAAAGAAATACTAATTTTAAATCGTGAGCAAATTTTGCAAATTAAATAAACTTGGCAACATTTTGAAAGAAATTGTTGATTTTATACTCAAAATGATCATTAAGCGATTGGTTAGGACATCCAATCCCAAGAAAAAAGAACCTTAATTTATAACTTTCAGTACACTTGACTTTTTAAGAATGAATTCTTAAAGACTTTATAGTAGTGTCTTTACTTACTAAAGATGTAAAGTCCATAAGTACAGATGATGCAGGAAGTAATAATCTAACAGATAATGGAAATATTTTATAAAACTGTTTGAATAATGTTTCAATATTAAAAAATCTTTCCAATCAAACTTTTGCAATCCAAAAATTGCCTGTATTACAAAAACCTAAGAAATTACCTTTGCATTCATTTTATAATTATATTGATATAAACTCTAGTGAGTTATCAGATCAACAAGCATTACACGTTTAAACCCTTAAGAATAATAAAGATTTAGTTCATAAATACGCTGTAGTTATCATAATGGTTCTTATAAAGTGACTAGTTACGAGGTTTACTTTGAATCATGCAAAATAAATGAAATATGAAATGAACAAGATGGTTTAGATTATTAAAGGTTTAAAATGGGATATTATGCTTCTAAAAAGATGAAAAAAATTTTTAAATATGAGATCTATTATTATCTGCCGTGGATATATCAAGTTAAATTTTTTCGAACAGTTATGCAAATAAATTACTTATAATTTGCAAGAATTACTTTTAAAAAAAAATAGACTCAAAACTAATTAAAAAACGATTATATTCCTTCTTTATTGTGTGAAATCTACCAACCACTGATTCAAAGTTTAATTTAAATGACAACGTATATTGTTTTGGAAGGGATCACAATACCAATATTCAAAAACTTCAGAAATTATAAGAATTTACGGAAAAATCATATCTACTTAATAAGGCAAATGCAGCATCAGGCACAAACATAAATTTTATCAGATCACTGATCCATAAAATTTTTTTTAACAAAAAAATTAACCATTATGAAAATAAAAGAATTTGAAAATTATGTTACAAAATTAAGTACTAAAGAATTATTTAACTACTATCATTATAACAAATTGCTCAGAAACGAAACGAAATGAAATGTACAAATTGTAAAGTATCGATGAAAATTGATCAAAAAAGTTTTTGTGTCAAAAAATACTGTTGACGGTGTTACAATAATAAATGTTTATCAAGTTATAAAAGAACTTATATATTAGCAAATTCATTTTTTTAGTGATTTAAATGGAACTTTGCGTGTAAGTCTGAGAGGGTATTGGCAGAATAGATGGAAAGCACCCTGGCGACAGTATTATAAAAACTCTGGGAATAAGTAGGCTAACTTACAGAAAGATTGTTAATAAATTAGTTGTTTTAATGAAAAAAAGATTACAATAAATGCACAAATTGGGAGGATTAAATAAAATTGTACACGTTGACGAGACTATGTTAAATTATAAGTGAAAAGTCATTGTAGACACTTCCCAGCAAATAAAACTAACGCGATATGATTTTTTTAGCTTAATGAAATGATCGGAGCTATTTAACATGTGTAAGCTGAAGTGATCTTGGACAAGAAATAGTTTATACTTGTTACAATTATCATTAAACGTGTTTAAAAATTTTTACTATCCACACCGATGAACTCAAAAGTTATCTTGCATTGAGGACATTTAATTTTACTAACTTGACAGTTTATGATAAGTATACATTCTTTGAATCTATAACGAATGTACACATGCAAGCAGTTTAGAGTTTCTTCAATAAAATAAAATATCAAAAAAAGGTTAGAAAGTACATAAAACCCAATTTAAGATGCGATTTTTTGCTTGAATTAATTTGGAATGGCATGTTGGATTTACTAACAAAAACTAATTCTTTAAATTTAATTTTATTGATTTTTTTTTATTTGTTTTCACTAATAGAATTTTCGGTATTTAATTTTCACTGCTCCGTAATATCTAGTAGTGAAAAAGAAATTATTTTTTTTATTTCAACTACTAACACACATACGTCCAAAAATTGACATTTATCGATAATACTAGAGTTGAACAGTTTTTCGGTTATTACGTTTTTCCTGGGGATTTTATATTTACTTCGTTATAGCCGATATTGTGTTATAAACGATTGTTTGATTAAAATCTAAAAAATATAAAGATAAAAAACAAACATACGATGACCTTAATATGAATGTCTAAATATTATAAAAACTACTATGTTTGAATTTAAAAGTATTATTAATATTTTTTATTATATTTGATTTATAATTATGTGATTTTTATATTACAACAAATCTTAATAACTACGAACCTGGTTTTATTAAAATAATAAATAAAACTTGACACTGAAACAAAATTCAACTTTTTTCTAAATAAACAAATATCATTCTTAGTTTAATAAACCAATTAAACAACATCTTTAAATATTTAAAGTAAAATCTTATTCATTTACTCTTTATATAATCTGTGATTTTTATTTTAAATGACCTTTTCCTATGATAAGTTTTTTTTAAAATAAGTTTTTAAATGTTGAGGTCGTTTAATTCTTCTAAATAATTTAATCGCTAAATAAAAGTAAATTTTCCACCTTTCTTAAAAAATCAAGAGCTTCCAGTTCACTAACAGTTTCAATTTCTTTCGTATTAAATTTATCTATATAAAACTTGATTTCAAAAATCTCTTGTTCCTCTTCTTTCCATTCTTTAATTTCTTTGACGATGTCATCCTCTGTATTCGGTTCACCGACAAAACCGCGCCGACAAAATCGCGAAGTATGTTTTCCGACAAAATTGCGTTGACAAAATGGCGCCGACAAAATCGCGATAAAAAATACAATATCAATTAATTAAA
>CAKKLC010010922.1:8271-19344 GCA_918559645.1 Ceratonova shasta | reverse complement strand
AATAATTATGAATATTAAAATCTTATTACCAAATTGCAAACTGTTTTAGTTCGTATTTAAAAATGTAATGTGCATGTGTAATGGTCACTAAACAGACTTAATAGAGTATGAATGTGAAATAAAATGACAAATACATTGTTATTATCACTAATTTATATTTTCATACGTTGTAAAATGTAATTGAAGTAGGTAAAATATATATATGCGGCCCCAATAACAATAAAGTTTTCAATGTGGCCTTCGGTATAAAAAGTTTGTCCACTCCTGACATAATGTATTCATTTGGAAATTTTTTTTTGGATAATATTCAGCTTTGGAGAATATGGTCGAAGGTAAAATAATTCGATTCTCTATTTTTCTAAAACATTTAAAGCACACTATGATGATGTATTCCATTTTTGTCTACAATAAAAATTCTTCTTTCATTACCTTTATTGATTAATTTTTTTTTAATGGTAATGATAAAACTTTTAAAATCCTATCCATTTACTGGAGTGTAATTCACAAACAATTTTCTCATTCCATATTTGCTTATAGCTGCTATTATCGAAATGTTGTTTTTTATTGCAAGAGTTTTATTTATTGGAGATGATGCACGAACTGATCGACCACGTTTTTTTTTTCGAGTGGAAACTTTAAATCCCACCTCGTCAATAAAAATAAGATTTGAATCACTAGTATTACATATTAAATCTGCAAAATCATTCGCATAAATATATCTTTTTTCATTTGTAGATTGTGAATTTCTTTGTGACGGAATAACGAAAGTTGCTTTAAAGTATAATAAAAACTTTTAAATGCATTGTCAATAGTGCTCTTTCCTACAATAATCCAAGATTCTTCATATATTTGTGAGAAAGGCGACTTTGAAGTAATTGTTGGATCAGCATCAACTATTTATCTGATTCGTTCATTTTAAGTAAAACTTAGTTTTACTTGAAAATCGTCACCTCTTTTTTTTTATAATATTCTTGCTTCATTGAGAAATGTTTTAACTATTGTATAAATTTTTGACCTTTATATACCATCATTTTCAGAAATTATTTGAATTGAAAAGCCTCTCACATACTGGGATATTAAAATTTGTCTCATTTTATCAGAAACACAGCTTCTTTATCCGAATTGATAATTGTTGATTCTGCTGTGTGTTTTCATAATTTTCATTTTCCATTGGGTAATAATTATTTTCGTCACTAATTTTTGGAAAAATTACATTAAAAATATAATTTATTAAAAATGTCACTAATGATCGGGAATATGTCAATAAAATTCTCGAAACCCTATATAAAATGTAAGAATCCTATCAAAATGTCTATAAGCAAAAGATCCTTCTTATAATATAGATCCCTTTTGTAAAACTATTTCAATTAAATTGACACAGGTTTAAAGTAAAAATATCTTCAAAACATATTTAGTAATTAAAATTAATATTTGATTAAATTTATAAATTATATGATTTTTGACTGTATGTAATTATTTGGCTAAAAATAGAAAAACCTTCAAACTATTAAAACTTTATCAATTTGAAACATATTTGCAGAAAAGATCAGAATAATAATAATATAATCCTTCTATATATGACAATTTAATTACTTGATACTACAGATACTATATACAAATAAAACTAGATTTTGGAAAACTTGGCTTGTTACATTTTTAATTGCTAAGGTTAGCTATTGGATAGTTTAAAATAAAAACAATACTATCATAAAAGGATGCCAATAAAATATTACATTTTTGTTAGTTTATATTTATATATGGGCCATAATTTTGAAATAAACTTGTACTATAAAGATGAAGATTAAATTAAAAATTACTTGTAGAATGCTATTATTTATATATGGGCCATAAATTTGAAAAAACCTTGTAACATAAAGATGAAGATAAGATTAAAATTTACTTGCAGGATGCTATTATTTATATATGGGGTTATAATTTTGAAATAAACTTGTACTATAAAGATGAAGATTCAATTAAAAATTACTTGTATAATGCTTTTTAGCTGTTTTAAAAGATATTTTTAAATATTTAAATAACCTTAATTTATCTATTTAATAAAATGAAGGAAAACTAATAAACAACTTGTTATTATTTCAATTTTTTTCAAATATCAAAAAATGAAGCTGACGAGAAATCAAAAACAAGATCTTTTAATAATTGATTAAACAAAAAGTAAATAAACATTCAATATATTTGTTGAGTCTCTGACATTTTAAATGAACTTAATGTTTTGCTTAAAAATGTTAAATTTATGACAAGTTTGATAAAAACTACACATATAAATCACATACTTTTAGATCTTCTTTCAATCTAGACAACTTATTGTCGTACTTAAAACGAATTTGATATGAATATTAAAAAAATGTTTTACTTTTAGTTAGATTTTACCGAAATCAAAGTTTGTAGTTCTTCCATGATAATAACTATGACTTAATATAAAAGCTTATATGTTTTATATTATATTTAATAAATAATTTCTTTCTGACTCTTAAGAAGTAATGAGTAACTGGCATATTTATTTTGATATAAATTAAATTTGTTGCAAAGGTTTAATAGAACTGAAAGTGTACATCATATTAAAATATTTAATTCTAAATAGCCTTTAATAGTTACTGCATTTTATGAAATTATTTTTACCATCTAAAACACTCTGATTTGTAAAACTTTAATAGGCAATAAATATGTTACTATTATTAAATTTTTGACTTTGTGTATACGATAGTTTATACCAACAATTAATAACAGTTACTGGATAAAATGATTTCGGAATCTATCAAGTCTTTGATGTGGATAAGTTGAGGTTTTATAATATTCATTACAATTAAATAATTGTAGAAAACAAATAAAAAATGGAGTTTTTCTTAGAAAAATATTTCTGTAATTTTTGTTTTTTACATTATAATAAACTGGTTGCCAAATTAAAAAGTAATAAAAATTTATAATAAAATATCAATATTTATTTATGGAAATAAATCTAAATAATTTATTTGAATAAAATTTGATAAGCAACATCTCTCATAGTTTAAATGTTTTTCTTTATAAACTTAGTGATTTTCTCTTATGAGTTATTATAAAAAATATTAACTTAATGTAAATTGTTTCAAAAATCCAATTTTTTTTATATATCCTTCCTAATTTCTTTGTATACTTTAATATTTTAGACTCATAATTTTTACATATACATTATGAGCAGTTTTATCTATTGTATGAACATTTTGCATCAAACAAAGTTAATTATTGAATGAATTATTTTTGTTAAACGATAGAATTTTCTCTTTTAACGATATATTTATTTCTTAGTCTAATTATTGTTAATATTATTATTTCTATTTTCAAAATTTTGTTTATTAGTAAAAATAAAGAGAAACAGATAGACTTTTGGAAATGTTGTTTTTTGTGCTATACAAAAATAATCGATAATAAAAAAAATTGTTTAAAAGTATTCCAAAATAAATAAATTTATTCTCCTTATATACTTTTGACATAATTTACTAGTTTTATTTTTAAACAAAAATTTTATATAGATATCGGGAATACAAACTCTTATTTTTTTATTTATGATTCTTACTTCATAAAATATGAATATGATCTTTATTAAATTATATTATAAATAAATTCAAATAAATTTTATAATATTTTTTAAATGGAAATAAGGTATTAGATTATTTAAAAGAGTAACATTTGTTAAAAAAATAAAAACCATATTCTTACTGTAAAATATTGTTATGCAAAAAACATGGTGTTAATATTTAAATGGATAATTGGTACTTGAATATCAATAGCAGCAAATATTAGTTATAGAATTTATATATAATATATGTTTGCAAACAAAATATTGTGATATACAGCTAAAAATAGTCTGAAAAATCAGTAAACTTTTAATCAATATAATAAGTAATAAAATAATAAGACTTTTGGAAACATAATTTAAATGTTACAATTAAACTTTTGAAATAATTTGTCTAATGAAATTATCAACAACTATTGGTTTTTATACATAGAATTTGGAAAATATTATTTAATATTTAGCAATCAACTTTGTATCAAATATTTGTATACAAATATTCATGACCATCATGCGTTTTTAACCAATAGTCAAAAATGAATAATAAAATTGTTTTAAAGAATACATCTATTTAATTAAAATTATATTTTATAGAATTATTTTTTCAAAATGGCTAAAATATGAATAATCTCAATAAAAAAATATAATTTTTGCATATTTCAAATACAATTATTCAAATTATTGCTGCAGAGAAAACCAATACATATTAGTCAATTTTCAATTAAAAATGACTCAATTTATAAAACTAAAATATTTTTTTATTTATTTAATGAAATAATCTTGATTGTTACATGATTCAATTACAGTAAAAACTATAAATAACAAACGTTGTGAATAACGAACACTTTCAATTAACGAACATCCAGTGCTTTTTTGATTACCTCGAAGATATATTACATTGAAAGTTTACCTCTAATAACGAACAGAATATACTTTTAATACCGAACGTTTCCGAAAATTCTGTCATAAATTTTTATTTTATTCCATCCTCAAAATGTCTAACATAAACGAGAAAAAAAGAAGATTAAGGCTTTGACTTGCAGAAAAAATAGCAATCATAAAGTTTGAATCTAAGAATCGATTACTTTCTTAGCGAGATCTTGAAAAGGTGTGTGGTGTTCCTTTGGGTACTTTGAACGGGATTTTAAAGAACAGAATTAAGCTGTTAGAACATAATGCAAGAAAAAGGCCAAAAATGTTGTGACTAGCTTAAGAAGTAGTTTTTTTTGATTGCAAATTGTTTGAATGGTTTTTAATGAAAAGAAGAAATTGGGTAACAATTCAAGATGTAGACCTGCAAAATAAAGCTTTAAAGATGGCTGAATCGTAGAGTCTAAACATTTTTTGTGTTTCTAATGGCTGGATTAAAAGCTTCAAGACAAGACATCAAATTAGCTCCTAGAAGATCTCTTGCGAATCGGGCATGGTTAATGACAACAAAATAGAAGAATTTAAGACAGTATATTACGAAAAATTGAAGACTTATAGGCCAGAAAATGTTTTCAACTGTAATAAGACGGGCTTTTTATTTAAAGTCACGCTAACTAGAAGTCTATGCCACACTGATGAGAATCAGATTAGTGGAAAGTTTAGCTAAGATCGCGTAACAATATTGTTCTGTGTCAGTATGACGGGAGAAAAAATTAAGCCTCTACCTATTAGAAAATCAAAAAGCCCAAGAGGTTTTCAGAATCTGGATTTTAAAAGAATACTTATTTCTTTTGAATTTAATCAAAAGGCTTGGATGAGAACCAATATTTCTTGTAGATGGATGCATGATTTGAACGAAAAAATGAAATTGGAAAATAAGAAAATATTGTTGACGTTGGATAATGCTCCCATTCACCCCGTGGGCGTCTAATATAGCAACATTAAATTATTATACTTCCCGTATACAGCCGCTAGACCAAGGAATAATTAAGTTCTTCAAGTAAATTTATAAATAACAGCTCAACAACAAACTTAATCTTGAACGTGATCTGGATTCGGAAGAAAAATATAATTGTATCGTAAAGAAGTTCATATTGATGGATATACTTCTTCTGACTATAGATTCTTGGAATGAGGTTACAAAGGAAACTATAATTAATTGCTATAAGAAAGCATTGGAGAACTCTATGTTGGATATTTTGAAATTAAACACCACGCCGACCGTTGAGCAGGATTCTAAAGATTTTATGACTATCATCCAGAATATTTATCTGAAGACGAGTTATTTGCTGATCTGGATGCCGAAATTAAAGGGTTACATGTTTCTGAAGTTGATGATCTTGTAGACGGAAATAAAGAAAAAGAATCATCTATTAATATCAATAAACTTACATAGAATGAATTTTGGGATCGTCTGAAAGATATTGAACTCTATCTCGCTGAAACCCAACCCGAATTATTAAGGAGTTTTTACACTTTTTAAACTGGATTTGAATATTGTGGAATCAAAAAAAATTAAAATGATTCTCAACTATTTAAGAAAAAAAGAATAAAAAGTTGATTTTAAAGAATATTTGGTTGTTTTTATCCGATTTGGCGTAATTTTTCACATTTAATACTTAATTGTCGTTTTGTCCACTTATAATTTAACTATATATTAGTGTTTGTTATTTTTAACAAACACTTTGGAAAAAAAAGTAACCGTGGGTGTTCGTTATTAAGAGGGCAGACTGTATTTTAAAATATATTCGGGAAAAAAGAATTTTTTCTGCCATTTTTTCTACGGTATTTTTCAGCTAAATTTCTCTTTCGTATTTTTTCTGCCATATATTTCAGCTAAATTCCTCTTTCGTATTTTTTCTGCCATATTTTGAAGCTGAACTTGTCTTTCGTATTTTTCTGCCATGTTTTTCGGATAAATTTCTCTTTCGTAGTATTTCTGCCATATTTTTGCTCAAAATTTCTCTTTGGTATTTTTTCTACGATATTTTTCAGATTAATTTCTCTTTCGTATTTTTCTGCCATATTTTTCAGCTAAATTTCTCTTTCGTATTTTTCTGCCATATTTTTCAGCTAAATTTTTATTTTGTATTTTTTCTGTCATATTTTTGCTCTAAATTTCTCTTTGGTATTTTTCTACCATATTTTACAGCTAAATTTCTCTTTGGTATTTTTTCTCCCATATTTTTTAGCTAAATTTCTCTTTCCTATTTTTTCTACGTTATTTTTCAGATAAATTTCTCTTTCCTATTTTTTCTACGTTATTTTTCAGATAAATTTCTATTTTGCATTTTTCTGCCATATTTTTCAGCTAAACTTGTCTTTCGTATTTTTTCTGCCATATATTTAAGCTTAATTTCTCTTTCGTATTTTTTCTGACATATTTTCCAGCTAAATTTCTCTTTCGTATTTTTTATGCCATATTTTTCAGATAAATTTCTCTTTCGTATTTTTTCTACCATATTTTCAGTTAAATTTCTCTTTCGTATTTTTTCTGACAAATTTTCCAATTAAATTTCTTTTTCGTATTTTTTCTACCATATTTTTCAATTAAATTTCTTTTTTATATTTTTTTGTCAAATTTTCCAATTAAATTTCTCTTTCGCATTTTTTTCTACCTTTTTTCCTTCCCTATTTTTCTAAAATTTTGTTTACCCTTTCTTTAATTATACTTTTAATAGTAAAATACCTTAAAAAATATCATCTATAGTTTAACTTTTTTTTCATATTAATGAAAGATTAGGCTCTAAATATTATCTTGATTTGTTTATATAATAAAGATAATATACACATTATAATTCACATTGAGAAACCAATTTCAATTAATTTTGAACATCCTTTTTAAAATTTAAAATAGAATTAAAATTATAACAAATGAATCATTATTAGTTCTTTTAATTTAAAAAAAAACCCAATCATAATAGTTTATACTTTTAAATCTTAACAAATTTAATATTTATCCACTATAATTGATATCCTTTTAAATTCTTAAGTGTCTTAATTAGTTTGAACCATCTTAAAATCCTAATATTCAAGCTTACTATCCAATAATATAACAACTTATAGAAATAAAGTATTTTTTTTTAAATTAACCTTAAATGGTAAAAATTAACAATGAAATCATTAATAAAGGATAACTACTCATTCATATATTCATATTTGAAAGATTTTAATTCTCGAAATGATTCTTTCGTGGAACGGGGTGATGTAAATTTTAATAAAAATGAATACATACCAGCTTTGTCGTTTGTTCCTTAAATAATTTAAAGAATATTTACCAGATTTTCTAGAACCTCCAAAAGGTTGCTGTGCAACAACAGAACCTGTTGACTTGTCATTTATATAGAAGTTTCCACAACAATTCTTCAACACATCATTTGCATAATCAATCACATTTCTACTATAAATTTATAAATTACTTTTCATTGCTGAACACTGAACCCGTCAAAGCATATACTGAAGTTTCATCAATCTATGATATTCAAAATTTATTACATGTTTTAATATCTCCATCCAATCATCATCCTTATATGTGTATATACTTAAAACAGGCCCAAATATTTCCTAAAAATTTAAATCCATTACTTCTTTTAACATTTTATCGTTCAAATCGTTTATTTTAAAAATAGTAGGCTCAATAAAGTAACCTTGAGTATCATCGCATTTCCCTCCAGCTATTAATTCATGATGTTTTTTTGCATAATCAATATATGATTGAATTTTTTCGAAAGACTATAATTATATAAAATATTACAGTTTGATTAATAACTGCAGTCACCAAGACTTTATGATCATCTGGCTTTATAAATGATTAAGTTTTTACCTGCCCCATTTTAATTTCCTTGTATAATTCTATAAACGCAGCTTTATACTTTAATTGTTAAAAGGATTTACTTCTTCCCATCTTGATTCAGGTAGATATATTCTGGAACATGCTGAACATTTTTGTCCATTGTACTCAAAGCTTGACCTTATTGTTGAATTAACCACGTGTTCTAAATGTATAAACCTATTTCATACCAACGTTGCTACTTGAATGAACAAAATGAAAATTTTTTCCTCCACACTCTAAGAATTTTTGAATAAAAAAATACCACCAATTAGTTTGGGAAAAGATCTAAATTTGAATTACACTTTTTTACTTGTAATTCTCAATATTTTCAGCCACTTTTTTCCATAAAGTTTGAAAAGTTCTGAAATTATAAAAAAGTATACGCAGTAGATCCAGTAAAACTAATAGCAGATAAATCATTATGTTGGATTACTAAATCAGTGTAATTTTGCCTTGAAGAGTTAATAAATTGTATGACACCTAACAAAAGTTTAACCTGATTGATTACCCTCAGGGAGACCACTTTCCATCAAGATATTGTAATATAAATAACTGGACAACAATGCATTTACAGATGGTTTCCATATGACTACATTTCCCATAATTGCAGGAGTTGAAGAAAGATTTCCTCCAATCGCTGTAAAATTAAATGGGGAAACAGCAGTTACAAACCCCTTATACTACATAAAAGAGTACTTCCAAGGGACGATATTCCAAAGAGTTGATCTGACCCTTTGGTTGATGAAGTTTTTGAAAGTTTTTCAACTCCTATAATAATCTTAATTGTTTACTTGTCCATAGAAACAGTTAAACTCTAAAAAATCTATCAACTCGCCTATGCTGTCAATATCTGCTTGTTGAAAATTTTTACCCTTAGGTAAAATATAAGAATACCTGGCCAAGCATTGTAGCAGCCATCATTTGATATCTGTATTTGGTTCTAATCAAATCTGCTGCTTTTAGAAATATTTTTGATCTAAACACTTCATTTTACACACCTTTCAAATATCGGCATCTGTGACCATGTTTTCTGTGCTTTAAGAGAGCCTTCAATGGCTTGTAAAATTTGATCCTAATAATTTTTTTTGAAGTATACTCTATCAGCTTCATAAAACTCTGCCAATTTTGTTTTGTGATCAGTTGGCTAGGAAAGTTAAAGAAAATAATATACCATAAGCTGATAACCAACATCAGAACTAAAGGTTTCTTTTCCATTTATTATATTTGGGATGATTTTTGTTAAACTTTTCATATTGTTGTACTCTTCTTGGATGCATTTACGGGAATGAGTTCCAAGTTTAAAGTTAGTAGCTGGTTCATTTTCAGGAAATGTTAAAAAACTTAAATGTCTAGATAAAAATGTACGTCCTATTAGTATTGCATTTTTGTTTCAACAAAAAATTAAATTTAAATTTATTGATAGAACGAAACATTGAGGATTAAGAGGATTTAACCTTAATAATGACACTAAGTTTTGTAAATTAAAATTTAAGTGTGATTTTAGTACATGTCCATAGTTAATTCAACACTTTTAAAATATGTAAAGTTTAGGTATTTTTTAAGCTTGATATTTTTCACTGTGGTGCTAGTATATTATTAATAGCTAAATATTTGTATTTTTCTTAATAAGAATCACCTAAATAGGCAATAAATAGTACTAATTGTATAGGAGAAAAACAAGAAAAATACAAAATACTTAAAACCTTGATCATTGTAAAAATAGTTTTTTATTAACAGAAAAATATCTTTTTTTATTTTTCCATCGTAATTGACAAAGTTTTGGTAACCGGTAAACGAATTATAAAATTTAATTTTTATTGAATTAAACTTATCAGTTTTATAAGAATGTGATATATTGTATTAGTAGAATATGTTCCAATTAATAGAAATTAAGATATTTTTTGACAGGGAAAATATTAACCCTTTCACAATGCTTGACGCATATATGCGTCATTTATTTTTTTCTCTAAACTTTTCTTGACGCAAATATGCGTCATTTTTTTTTTCTTAAAATTTTTCTTGACGCATATAAGCATCATTTTTTTTTCTTAAAATCTTTCTTGACCATTATAGGCGTCATTTTTTTGTTATTTAAATTTTCTTTGACCCATATATCCGTCATTTTTTTTGTTCTCAACATTTTCCTTGACGCAAATATGCGTCATTTTTTTTGTTATTAACATTTTCCTTGACGCTTATGTGCGTCATTTTTTTAAAGAAGATAATTCTCGTTTAGACAACCAAAAGAAGGTTATTGTACTTAATTATAAATAAAATATTATAAATTACAACGAATTATATACAACATATAAACGTTTGATTAATTTATAACTTTCTTTAAACATTTCAAGCAGTACCCCATATAATGTCAGAATATATTCCAAACAGTGATAACGACTTAGACTTTACACTTATAGGCGAGTCAAACGGACATGAAAACAACACCAAACAACCCAGTTCAGTTTATACAAATGATTTAATATCCACCAAATGGATGCATGGATCAGTAGCATTAAATCACCCACCTTTTTTAGGAAATCCCGGTATCAATATCAGAAACATACCGACGAATGGATATGATTTTTTTACACTTTATATGACAAACTATATAATTAATTTCATGACGCAAGAAACCAACAGATATGCACAATCCATACTTGGACACGAGTCCTTCCAAACATTTGAAACGGTAACACGTAAGGAAATGGAAATATACTTGTCAATTATTATTTTTATGGGAATTTTT
>CAKKLC010010898.1:8856-19338 GCA_918559645.1 Ceratonova shasta | reverse complement strand
ATAATAGTTCCTAGTGATAAATCATCGAGTATTACTGTTTGCCGAACTATGAATAAAATTGGAATGTAAACTCATAAGTAGGGCAACTAAAAGTTGCAAAATAAGTTACTAAAAAGTTGCAAAAACCTAAAAAAATTTCAAAAATTTTTAAAATATTACTACATAAAAATATAAAATAGTTTTTAATTAAACGATATTTATTTTATTTGTAATCATTAAAATTTCCCCACTCCTACGCTTTATTTTCCCCAAACTCTTTTTTATAGTTAAAATAGCAAATAAAATACTTTACTTTGTTATCTTTGTTAAAATTTTGATCATATGCTAATAATTTTTTGAACATTAAAACGATTCTATCAACACATATTGAAGTTAATGGATAGTTTAGCAATTTAATATACTTTGCAGGAGATAAACTTTAATTTTTCACTAATACAATTTTTTTAATCTTCCTTTTGGATTCTATGATTAATATATAATATTATATTAGCAAAATCTTAATATAAATTTAAATTTAGAACAGTGTCATATGCAATTTTATTTTTAAAAACATTATTCTCAAGATTATTAAATTTAGTAATTATACTTTCAAAACACATTTTAAGCATCAAAAAATATCCTGTAAGTGATGTATTATTTACTGCCTCCTTAGCCTTTTCTATAATATTCCTTAAGAAACACAAGAGTTTATTATTTTTTAAATATTCGCAAGAATTTAGCATAATAAAGATCTGCCTTCGTCCAACTAGACCATCGAGTAACAAAAACATCGGGAGTAGCTTAGATTTGGCAAAATAATTTGTTATAACATCTGTTTTTATGGTAGACATTCTGACGGAGGCAATCCAATAATCCAAATTCTCAGTAAAATTCTTTATCTTGAATGAACAGTTATGCAAAAGATGGGCTATACATTTAATATGGCTGTTTGTGGTTTTATGCTTTCGAATCATTAACAGCTTTTACCATACATATTGTTGGCAGAGAATTTATAATATCGATATTGTTGAATGTGTATTTAATTTTTTCCAAAGGTTATCCAAATTTAAGAAATAACTGGATAAGATACAAGATTATTATTTAACTCCACACAATGGTTTGCGAAAAATTTATTGGGTTGATCTAAAACTTGTAGCAAGAATATTGCCATTTTTGTTTGTCTTTAATCTGTGATTCATAAAATCCAATCACTATTCTCTTCCATGCCAAGATTTTAGACAAAGAATCCAATTTTAAATTATATAATGGCTCAATTAAGTTTCTTTTAGTTGATTCTAATGGCAATTTAAATTTCATAGAATCATATAATCAAATCAATTTTTGATTTCGAAGTTTATATAACGGAATATCAGCCGAAAGGAAGGAATCAAGCAAAACTAGATGCAAATCCTTTTCAATAGTTACCAAAAAACTTTGAGTCAAAGGTTCTTCTATTTTAATTGAAGCTAAACTTGCTTGATATTTCTTTGTTCTTCTATAATTTTCAATAGAATTGTTTCTTGAAAAATCAACTTTTACACAGCACATAGAACAAAATAATTGCAATTTGAGCCAAAAACAAATTCTTTAGGATATTTTGTAATGTATATTTATATTTTTATAGGATTCTGATTAAAAACGTCATTCTTTTAAGTAAGAAATGAAAAGTTGCACAAGTTGCAAAAATTGCAAACTTGGTTGCCCTACTCATAAGATTATAACTATAGCTTAAAATTAAGAAAGTTTTTGTAGATATCTGAAATAAGGTCTTTGTGTTGTTATTTGAAAAGTGGTGTATTAGTGGTTGTTTTTTTTAATGATAAAATACAAAAAGCCAAATAATTATTTATTGTATTGATTTCAATGGTTACTAAATAATATTTATTCCTTCATACTTACTACTTAAATTTAATTAAAAACTCTTTTCCTACAAAAAATAATTTGTTAGAAATATGCATCTTGAAAATAAAAAAAACTTTTAGTTAAAATCAGGGTTGTTAAAAATTGATAACGAATATTTGATCGTGATGCATTTTTTTTATAATAGAAGAAGTATTTAAAGAAATTTAGAATGGTAATTAAATCGATGATATAATATTTTAGATCGTTTTTATTGTTATTAACATTTTATATTATGTGATGGTTTTTAATTAAACTACTATTCAAATTATTTTCTAAATGGTACTGTTTATTCTTAATTAATATATAATAAATAATCAAATAAAATTTAAATAAGTTAAAAAAAATATATTTAGTTTTTAAATATTTATTTTAAATTAATACATAATTTTTGTTTTCTTAAATTCAAAATTATTATAAAAATTTTATTTAATTAGTTTCAAAATAATTTTTATTTGAATTTAATATTATTTTTTACTTTTAAAATAATATAAAACAATTTATATATATTTTTTTTTAAATTTATTATAAATCAAATATTGTTATAAATTTTATATTCTTATCAATCCACATTACATAATTTTTATTTTATTTAAATTTATTAAAATTTTTTATTTCATTTAAATTCAGTATTTTAAAAAGAATTTTTGGATCATGTAAAAAAACCGCACATGTTCGTTTTTTTTACATGATAAGGGTTAAAAAAATTTTAAATATAAAACCCTTATGTATATGTATTACGAAAAAAATTTAGAAATTTGCTAGCAGGAAGTACTGAAAGTATTATTGCTTTTCTAAGAGGAAAGCAGTTACTTTCCTCAAGAATGGAGTCTCTTAATTGCAATAAAGATAAAATCTCAAAAAAGAAGAGCAAAACTTAGATGGACAAATTTTTAAATGTGAGAAATCATCCTTTCTCAATACAAAAAAATAATTTCAATTCGATGAGGATGTTATTGAAACTCTTTAAAAATTGAGTTGAAAACTTTTTTAGAAGTTCTTTATAGATATTTTTAAGAAGAGCCAAATAATCAAACTCAAAAATATTAATCTGCCAGTAGACCAACCCTAATAGTGATCCACCAAAAATAAGAGAAATAATTAAAAATTCTTTTTTTGGCAACTCCTAAAAGGCTTGGTGGTGTAAGCCTAGTGTGTCAAATATATGAAAGTCTATTTTCACAAAATCTAAAAATCACTGAGGAAGAATGTCCAATTTACAAGTTTGGGTTTTCGGAATAGTGGACACTAGTTTTATTTCAACTAAAGGATTCATGACAATTGTGGATAATCGGGATGCAGCGACACTACTTCCAATCATCAGAATGGTTTGTTTACCTGTGACTACTATTATTTTTGATGAGTGATGAGCTTATTCTCAAGTCAGCAGGAATTTCAAGCATTACACTGTAAACCACTCGCTTTATTTTGTTCATCCTGAAAATTGCGTTCATACTCAGAACATGGAATCATGGTGAAACAAAATGAAGTTGATAATAAAACGCATAAATAAAAGTGATTTAAAATTCTATCCTTCTGAATTTTTATGGCGCGAATACACAAGAGGAGACATTTTGAGAATCTTTGTTCGTTATTAAATGATTATTTATAGTTTTTTTTTATTTTGTGCTTTTATTTTTTTTTGTGTTTTTTACATGATAATTTTTTGTTCCGTTTTTTTCCATGTTCTGAATTAACTAATTAAATCATATAAAGTTCAAGATTCTTTTAAAGTCAGATCAATCATTCTAAACTGAATTTTATTTTTTTATTCAAAAAAAAAATTTAATAACAAATTTTGAAATTATTTGACTTAAAATCAAACTTAATCTCAAAATTTTCTTAAAACTGTAATTATTTTTGTTGCATGTATCAACAACAACTATTTTAATAATATTACAATTTAAAATTAAAAATAGCTTCAAATAAAATATAATGATTATTTTGTAATTATTCATTATCATAAATATTTAACTAAAACAGTTTTTTTTCTTTCAAACAGGGTAAGGTACAACTTTTTGACCAGATTAATAAAATATATATTTACAGTAGAAGTGGCTAAAGACAAATTATATAGAGACCACGAAATATATTATGATTGATGGAACATTTTTTAATAGTTAAAAAAAATGTAGATACTTATTTTCATTTGACAAAACCCAAATACTCTGTTATTTTTAATTGCATGATTCTTTCTTGTAAGATAATGTATCTGCAGATCTTTAAAATAATTTTATAATTACTGGAATTCTCTTATTTAATAAACAATAATTTTTCACTGTTTTGTTCGATTCCTATGCTTTTTTAATTTTTAATTCACTATGCTCTGGCATTGTTAAGTTTTCCAAAATTTTAAAAATAAATTTAGATTTTTTCTGTTCGACTAAGGTATGTATTATTTGAATACTATTGTTCAAATTCAAATACGTATTTAAATCATTTTTTGAGCTGAAAATATCTGCTAAATCTTTTGACTTGGCATTAAAATTAATTTTAAAAAATGCTTCGTTATTTGAGCTTTAGTGATAATTGATACAAAGAATAGATCATTAAATGATCAAAACAAATTCTTATTGTTTGGTCAGTCACATCGTTACAGCTGTTTTGTATCATTTAGATTGCAACAAACCAGTTTACTTTATCATGTGAGTTTAAAGAAATCTGTTACCAATTTTTGTTTATAATTTACTTTAAAATTTATAAATAACGCCAGCATCCATAGGCTGTAATACACTGGTTGTGTTTGAAGGAAGAAAACACATTTAAACGTTTATTAAAATTTCATAAATATATTGAGATGTGAGGGTGTGTTATCCACCAAAAGACAGATTTTTCTTACCGGGTTTTATAAGTTCGGCATTACATTTCAAACAAAAGTTTTAAAGATATCCGAGCTCATCCATGCATCTTTATTTGCATTATATTTTATATTTCCCATTTTTTTTTAAAACATCTCGGTTTCAAATATTTCCCAATTTTAAATGGCAATATCTTTTCACCTGTCATATTGCACAAAGTAAAAAAACAAGACTAACTTTTGAAATTGTGGTAACGTAGGTAACTCTGTCTTTGAATTAAAAAGTATTTAATGATTTTATTAGATAAAACAGCCATAATTCTTCATCAATAAATTTCTTTCTTTCCTGCTAAGTTTTTGTTTTTTCTATACATTCTTTATTTAATCACTCTCAAATAACCACTTGGTTGACACCTTTAGACTATACATATATATTACCAAAGAATATTGAGTTTTTCTTTCTTAATTACGCAATCTAGCTGGATTACATAGAAAATTATCAATCCTCTTATACTTAGCTATATCATCTTTCTTTTATAAAACATGCCCGTTATTAGTATTTTTTTATAACTTTGAACGTTGAACTATTCCAGCAATTTTTGTTCAATTACAACAAATTTTTTACTTTTTTAGTTGCCGAGGATCTTGAGCCTACCATACTGACCAATTTTTTTCTTTTGTTTTGATGCTTTGTATTACTGATGGAGTTACTTTATATGTTTTTACTAGTGATGCTTATGTTTTCCCTAAATCAAACTCACAAATTATCTTATATTTTATTTTTAGCATTAATGTTTTATTTCTTGTGTTAGTCATTATTAAGGACAATAAAAAAAATTGTGTTTCTCAGTTAACGCTTTAAAGGGAATTTTTATATTTATAAAATTAGAGAAAAAAAACAAATTTGGACTTTTAAATTCAGAATAAGTTACAAAATTTCTTTAAACAAAAATCTTTTTTTAACGAATTTTACTGTCATTTAAAATCAAATCCAAGCACTTATTATTATTAATGTATAGCGAGAATTAATAAATCCTTTTTATATATAAAACTTTTAATTATGCATCCCAAAAGGAAAAATAAACACTTTTTGCTAGTATAATTTCAATAAAAATAATATGTTGTATCAATAATCATAGAAGAATTATAGATTTAATTGAATTTTACAAAATTATATCTTCATACCTCCCAGAAAAAATAACATGATTTAGAAACTACTAAGAAATTTTTGAGGGATTACCCATTAAAAAATTTTTTTTAATTTAAAAATTAGTTTTTAGACTTAAAAAGGACTTGTTGTACCGCCAAGGAAGAATAATTTATAAAATAAAATTTTCTAAACCTACCCCATCTTAGAAATATGCTTTTTACCGGGAAAATTTTTATTTGACAATAGAATTTAGAAACTGTTTTTTATTATGAATTTAAAATAAATGTTACTTGCACTAAAAATAATAGTTTTTAAACTTTTTTTAATAGGTAAAAAAATAATTCATCATAATCCAAAAACTATTAATAAATACAATTAAAACTACTATCATGGTTCATTATAAAGTTTCATATTAACTTTATTTGTATCATTCGTATGAAAGAATGATTCTTTTATAAAGGATAAATATTGTTTCTATAATTTAAATGAATAAATTGTATAAATCAATAAGCATACTTTATTATATTATAATTTGAGGTACATTTTATCATTATATAGATATTTTCAGACTGTAAGCAGATAATAATGTCTTCATATTTACATTCTTTAAATCCATTATTAAAATATTTGAAGACATTATGTCAAAATTTTGTTAACTATTAATGAAAATCATTGATTATTTTGTATCTAAGTAAACAGAAAATGGTGATTTATATAATTTTAGTTTTATACGATTTGTAATTACATTAGTAGGAATAAAGTTTTTAAGAAGGGACTCGCTTTAAAATTTTAATTCTAAAAATTCGAAGAGTTATTTTTTGTTGCAATATCTTTATTTAGATTTAACTCCATAAACTATATACTCAATAATATAAATATATTTCATATATTAACTATTAAAAATCACATATATGTATATATATATATATACATACATACAAAAAGATTTGAAATAAATAATAAACTTTTTGTAAAATTAAATTTAGTACAATTCATTTCTAAAGCGAAGTGGTTAACCAAATAATAAATAATTTGCAGATAAACTATATAAAAAAAATTATTAAAAAAAACCATAATTATAAATTCTGATTATATTTTATCATTAGAATTATACCAATAATGACACTAGTGTAGTTTCTTACCCCCATTTTTTTTTGCGAATTTATAAAATATATACTATGCAAAGTAATATTATTGAAAAATTTTTTTATAAAATAAGCAGTAGTTATTGAAATATTAAGTAAATAACATTTACATTTTTAATTATCGGATTATCAAACAGAGTGTTTTTTAATGAATAATATTAGACTATTTATTTTAATTTTATTGAAAGATAAAAAGAATTCAAAATAAATATAAATCTGTTCTTATTTGATCCCAAAACTGATAAAGGGGGATCACTAAATCTTAATGATTCATTAAAATAGCCATAATTTTTAAATTTTTAAATATTTCTTTTCATTTTTATAATTTAGCGTTAAAAATATAAAAAATTGCAGAAGTAAGATAAATATTAATAATTTAAGTTAATTTCCTTAACAAATATTATTGTGATAATCCAAAAAAGGATTTTTTTATTAAATTCAAGTAAATTCCTATTTAAAAATATGGTCACAAATAAAAAAATAAAAATTTATATATATTTTATTTTTCTATAGGGTTAAGGATATAACCTAAGAATACTAATTAGAAGGTAAAGAATAAATGGCTATAAATCCTAAAAAACTTGACAGAATGTTAAAATTTGAAAAGGTTATGTTTTATCTTAGAATGTATATTATATTATTGAAATAAAAAAATGGGGGTAGGAAACTACACTAGCGCCCAATAACTAATTTTTTTTCATGTTATTACAATAACAATCAATTTTTCAAAAACACTATAATTTATAAATCTAATTATATTTTATGATTAAAGTTATATCAGTAAGTAATTATTAATATTTTTATCAGCTATTTCATTGAAAATAATAAAAAATTCATTATATTTAAGATAAAAGATAACAAAATATTTACAAGAAAAAATTAAATATATTAGGGATCTTTTATATTTATAGAAATCTCAAAAGGCATAAAAATAATGTTTTTATGTATGAAATTGAAAGAAAATTTTGAAGTAAGATATTTTTCTAAGTAGGTTAAGATATCAAACAATACATAAAAATAAAAAAGCTGATAAACAATAAAATTTTAAATAACACATTTTTATACAAACATGGATCAATTTGGAGATTTTTTAACGTTTTATTACATTTTTTCCATGTTATTCTTATCTATTTTTAAATAATTATTATTTATAAAGAATTATAGTTAATTTATCGAATACAGGGCGAAATAGACTGAAATTATTTATTTCAAAAATTTTAAGAAAGGTCTGAAAGAAACTTTATTTTCAAAGTTAATATTTAATATTTCCATAACATAAAACATCCTATATACCACCCAAATGAACATTACTCTCCAAATAAAAATTTTATTTTTATAGTTAATTTATCCACAACATACAATATCTGTTATACTATCCAAATGAAAATTACTCTCCAAATAAAAACTTTATTTTTATAGTTAATTTATCCACAACATACAACATCCGTTATACTACCAATTGAACATTACTATCAAATACAAACCTTATTTTTAAAGTTGATATTCAATATTTTCTAAACATCCGTTATGCTACCAATTAAAAATTACTATCCAAATACAAACTTTATTTTTAAAGTTGATATTCAATATTTCCTAAACATCCGTTATACTACCAATTAAAAATTACTATCCAAATACAAACTTTATTTTTATGGTTATTAATTAATATTTCTACAACATCCTTTAAACTACCAATTGAACATTACTATCCAAATACAAACTTTATTTTTAAAGTTAATATTCAATATTTCCACAACATCCGGTGTACTACCAATCGAAGATAACTATCCAAATACAAACTTTATTTTTAAAGTTAATATTCCATATTTTTAAAACATCCGTTATACTATCCGAATAAACGTTAATCTCCAACTAAAAACCTTATTTTTAATGATAATTTTAAATTATATACATCCATAATAACATAATTTATCTTCCTAGAACCGCTGACGAGTGCTATTTTTGATCGCTGACATTAGTATTCGTAGCCAGATATGATGTTGTAAGAGTCCCGCGTACTGATGCTAGGTCAGGTAATGACAGGCTTTTTCAAAGATTGGAACAAGTATCGGAAGGAATAACAAACAGTTATGCCTCTATTAGATGCATGGATCTATTTAATATGCAGGAAGATTACGAAAAAATATGTTGTAGAGAACAATTTGGACTAAATTATATTTGGAGTTTAACGTTGCTTTGGATCATATGTAATGGTTTGATCTGGTATGCCTTGTTAGGTAACAGTTTTCCTAAATTAGTAGTAGTGTTGTATTATTTGCAGAGTAATGTTCATTTGGGTAGTATATGAGGTTTTGTGGATAAATTGAATATTAACTATAAAAAATAAAGTTTATTTCAGACCTTTACGTCACTTTTCATAATAATCACTTTCGGCAACCATTTCGGTCATACGCCCATTTATCTCATGTAATGTTAAACTTAGTAGTTGAGGAACTATACTTAGTAATGACAGATTATTTACAACTTTATATTCAATAAAACTAAAAATTATATTGAGAAAGGAGTTATTAATTTATTGGCTATAATTCATTTATAAACATTTTTTAATAGTTTAATACACAAACATACTTTATTTTTAAATTTCATAACAAAAGATATCATTATTTAAATGCTTAAATTAAATCTTTTAGCATAAATTGACAGATATGATGTAATTTTCGTTAAAATGTTTGTCTTGTTATAAACTTACTGTATGATGCTGCTAATTAATTGTTTCTTAACTGCGTCCGATTGTATTTTTTTTCGATAAAAAACATTTTTAAGAAAATATTTTTAAGATAAATGTAGACCTTTTCTTTGGTCTAGTTAAGCGTTCAAAATTTAATTTAGAATATATTCAAGTCCATTATTATAAACAGCGAATTTATTAATGTATATGATAAGCATCTTGAATCTTTAAAATTTATTTAAAAAAATTATACTATTTAAAAATATAATTTTTTATGCTAATTTTTATTACAGCTGTTTTGATATTGTTGAATCTTTTTGACAATCAAATAAACAATAGGATTAATTCAAAATGTGATTTTGCATAAACCTTGCAAATTATTATAATTTTTCATGTAAAATCATAATTATGACTCTGCTGATTAAAAATTTCTGTTAAGTATGAATATCGTTTCATCCTGTAAAACTAATAGGATAGACTTTTTTAATGAAATTTCTTTTTTTTAACATTGAAATCGAATAGGTTTTTAAAATTTCAGGTAATTTCAAAGCTACTGATATTCCTCCATTTTTAAAGATGTAAAATTCTTAATTCCATATTTTTTCCTATTTTTATTTATCCATAAAAATTTGTTTTACGAGATTCGGAATTAATAGTTACATTCACTCACAAAAATTAAAAAAAAATTATATTTTTCTAACATAACTTATAAGCAAAAGGATACATAGTAATAAATAAATAATATTATGATGCTACTGTTATCCTCATACTATAATGATAATAATTTTTCTGTAAATATTTAATCGAAATAGATTCTATTCCA
>CAKKLC010010891.1:0-17843 GCA_918559645.1 Ceratonova shasta | reverse complement strand
ATTAGTTTAAAAAATGATGATCAGATCGAACTTATGATAGATTTTGATCAATGGATGTTTGTAAGTCAAGATGGCAATTCTTTTTTCAAGATATCTTATATCCTATACGATACTTTCAACAAGCATCTGGATGTCAGAGATGATATAGTTCAAGGAATAAAAAAAATAGAAGATGTACAAGATATATATGATGAAGAGTATCTAAAGGAAATGAATAAACCTGGATGCTCCGCCACAGAACTTGAAATATACATAGCATCTATTGTGTATAATATCGTTATAAATCTTTGTTACGATACAAATCTGAATGAAAATAGTTTTAAATATGGAGAAGAAGATGAAGAAACGGAGCATATTATTTTGAAATTTAAAAACACCTATTTTTTAAAAAATAAATTTTTACTTTTAAATACTTTCTTATTTTCGAGATTAAGAAACTTTTTTATTTTCAAAAATTTTAGAGATATTCGTGATTATAAGAAAAGGCGATTTTTTTCTTCTTTATTTCGAGGGAAGACAGTAGCCAGATTACCTTACTTCAAATGTGGTTAAAAATCTTTGATTTATATGAAAATAAATATATTTATTAAATTAATTTTTCAAAATAATATAACCAAACTCTTAATTTTTTAAAAAGAGTATCTTTATTTGTATTATAACAATAATTTAATAATTAATATAACTATATGGAAAAGTACAATAAAATCGGAGAAAAATCAAATATCTTTATTTAAATAATTTTACATGAAAAAAAGTTTTCCTTCCAATTTTTTTAATTTTATTCTTAAAAAATTAATATGTTTTATAAGAATACTATTCCGATAGTAATTTATATAAAATAATTAAAATTTTATTTTTCTTGAATTCCGAAGATGATTTGATAATTAATTTGATAATAAATTATTTACAAAATATCCATTTGAAATAATATGCACCTTCATCATAAAATACAAAAATGTTTAAATTATTAGTTTTAAATCTCCAAAATATTTTGTTTATAGCTTTTAGTTTTGAATAATCATAAAAAATTTCTAATTGATAATATAAATTAGTTTCAATTTTTATAAAAGGACAAGAATAAAAATATTAGAATTATTTATATTTATATTTGTTATTTAATAATTTCTTATTAATTCATCAAAAACTTTAAATTTACATGGTATTGCTATTTTCCAATAAAACTCATCAATCTTTATACAAGTAGAAACTTTTATAATATTAATATAAGCTTATAATAACTTTTATTTAGGTATAAAAATAATGTCTTTTATAAGGTTTTTTTATTTATAGGATAATTTTTAAAATATCATTTGAACTATTGAAATAAATTATTTTGTACTAATCTATCTTTAATATTCAATTTGCTTTAAGCAAAATAAAAAATTAAACTTTATTTTTTACAATTATCTCTTTAAAATTTATAGATTCTATTAAAAATTAATTTTTTAATAAGCATAACTGTTTTGGAAGAAATTTTTGCATCATAATCAATAAATTCATAAACGTTGTTTCTATCTGATTTATATAGCGTTTAAAAATAATAGTTATTCAAAAATGAACAGGCAGAAAAGAGTCTTATTAATTATAATATTTATTATAGTGACTACCTTAGTAACTTGTATTAATAAAATTAGTGTATTTATCAATTTAAAAAATCTGAAAATGAAAAATTGTGCTATAAATTAAAAACATCGAATAGAATTCCTAATAAGGAGTATATAGAATTAGAAATTCTGGAAAAAAATAAAAAAAAATATTGTCTAGATCATGTCAGTAAAGGTGGAAATTTTATTAAAAACCAAGTCAAGTTTGGTACTACAGTAATTTTGTGAAACAATGTAGGTTGCAATTTTAGTCCCATATAGGAATCGAAGAATTCAATTATCAATATTTTTGATAAATATTCATACTTTTATGAGAAATAAAAATATTTTATATAAAATATTTATTTGCGAACAAGTAAAGGTTGTTAATTTTATAGTTGGATGAATTTCAGTTTAACAGAGCTGCTATTTTTAACACTTGTTATTTAGAAGCCATGAAAATTCAATCATTTAATTGCATTATATTTCATGATGTTGATCTTATTCCTTTGAGCGATTTTATTGATTATTCATGTAAATTTTCACCATACCATATGGCTTCATCTATCGATAAAAACAAATTCAAGTATCTAGCATAATTCTTTTAGAATGCCGTACGCCACATACTTTGGTGGAGTTACTTCCACGAGTAGCATACACTTTGAAAAAGTTAATGGTTACTCAAATAAATATTGGGGATGGGGTGGAGAAGATGATGACTTTTATAATAGAATGAAATTTAATAAGTTGTCAATTTATAGGAATATAACGAGGGACAGATTCTGGATGAATCAAAGGGATCATACTTCTAATAAAAATTCAAAAAATAATAAAAGGTAGAAAATATCAATAATATAAGGTTGGTATTACTAAAAAAATGGAAAGAAAGAAAAGATAAAGATGGTTTAAATTCTGTAAAATACACTTGTAAAATTGAATTTAAGAATTTATTTATTCATATACAGTTATATCTGGATTTTAATGCAAATAATTAGTTTACATCTATTTTAATATTCATTTTAGAGAAAATTTTGAAAAAATAACCATAATTAGAAAATATTTAAATTCAGAAAATATAAAAAATTAAATATGATTATTTGTTTATTTTATTTAAAATTCTGTTTATTATTTTTATAAAAATTTTACATTCCTAAACAAATTTTCTAATAAGTTAACGTTAATTATAATAGGTCCTGACATCTGAATCAACCACTTTATATCTTAAACAAATTTTTGAGGTAATCAAATAGATTTTTTAATTTAACAATAAGCTTTTAATAATTAGTTGTAATTTTTTACGATTCTTAATTGATTATATGAAAAATTCTCAGTTGTTAATTAAAATTGTGTGTACATTTTTTTAGAAAAACTATTTATTCCTTTTTTTTTATTTATTTAAATTTTTAATTCCTTTATATAATATAAAAACAAAATAAAATTAAAATTACCTTACATTTTATTTTAAATAGAAGAAATTAAATTACCAAGTAACCATATATACTATATAAAGTGTTTAAAATATTTCCAATTATAAAAATTTTGTCTGAGTTAAAAGTTCTAAAATATTTTGTTATTAAAACTATCATGATTGATTATATTTGATGTATTAATTTAGAAAAGTTGATCATATTAAAAGAAAAGTCCAAATTCTTAATAAAAATTTAATATTTTTTTTATAAATTAATGCTATTTTAAGTCATTCTAAAATTTATATTTTTCTTTATATATATCACTGCTTAATATAATTTCAGAAATTTAATATTTTTCTTTAATCAAGATCCTAAAGTACATAATTATTATATAATTCTTTAAAATAAACATAAAATTTTCCTAAATGTTACTATAAAATGATATACTTTAAATTTATTCTATCATCGATCCTTACAAGACTTAATCTAATTTTAAATTATCTTGTAAGCTTTAAAATTTTAAACTTTTATTATTTATACTGTATAAAAGGGAATAAAATATTGACTCCTATTTTTTGAATGGTATATTTTTAAAAAAAATACTTTTTTCAGTACTGTAAGGAAGTAATAATTAAATTTAGTTTAAAATACCCTAATATATAGATTATTTATGAATATTTTTGACGTTTAAACATTTAATTCATATATTTGTCCATTTTTCAACAAAAAAGTCAATAAAGATATATTTTAATTAAAAGTAGAAAGTGTGATTGAAAACCTTTTTTAAATATAATTTGTGTCAGCTAGATAACTTGTTTATATATGTATATTTATTTTAGTGTTTTAAGCTATATTGATTCAGTTAATTTTTAATAAAGAATGATTTTATTTGTTGAATATACAGGTACGTTTTTTATGTTTATTCGTATTGTGTTGAAACTTAATTTTTCCGTTATTTTAAACAATTATATCAAGAGTTCTATTATAAATGTTTATTCTAATTTTAAAAAATATACTGGATTATAACTTTTAATTTAAAAAAAAAATTAGAAAACCTAATATAAAAGATAAAAAAATTACCATTTTTAGGTATCTGTACAAAATAATTTTTACAATGTTTTTTGTTTATTCAGAGAAAGGAATCTGTAATATTTTGCATTAGATTGACTTTATTTGTTGATTTCGATACATTTCCATATTGTTTGATTTAGAGAATTAACTCTTAATAAGAATGAAATTATGGCAGTAAGGAGGTAAAAATATTATTCTGTAAATTCCTTTTGAGAATGTTTTTTAACTTTTGATTTATATACAGTCATAAACCAATAAAAGAAATTTGGTTAAAAATTCCAAAAGTATTAACCATTAATTGATGTTCTTCAAATATAAAATCAAGTAAATGTAATTTTATTAACCTTGAAATGTTTCGATAAATATTTTGTTAAAGATGCATAAATTTAAAAATTTTCTGATTCCAGTGTTGCTGCTTTCAGTATGCTATAAGAATCTATTAAAAAACTAACTTTAGAGCATTTTATCGCTACTTTAAATCATTTTTTTAAAACAAAAAGAAATGTTGATATAAAATGACACTGAGAGTTTACATCAATTCTCTTATATACTAGATTTTAATAATATTTTATTGGCTAGATAATCAAACTTATTTTTTTAAGCCATAATTTAACCTAAAATTTTTGTCACTTCTCCTGAAATTTCATTAACAAAAATATTAGTCTCTATATCAATTCTATAATTAAAGAATATTTTTATATCTACATTTATTTGCTTGTTTATAATTCACTTTTATATCAAGTTAAATTTTTTTTTATATGAATAAAATACAAATGGTCAGAAACTTGCTAATCGGGTAAGGAGTTTTACATTTGGATAAATTTGAAATTATTGTGTATTGATCAATGTTTGATATCTTTTTTATAATTTCTTGTCTAGTAATTATTAATATATTTCTAGGTAGTAAATATTTTTTAAATCTAAATAAAAATTATATAGAGGATTCATATTAATATAAGCCTTCTTTCCCACAATAGTAACAGAAATCCTTATTTTAATAAAATTTTATATTGAGATGTAAAGATTCTACTCAAATATAATCTATTAACACCTTTATACTTTAAGGTTTACCTTGTAAAACTTTTAGATTAAACCCTTCATAGAATGTAAAAGAGAGAAGAATATATTAAAAACTACATGGCGCAAATTATTTGCTCACGAAAAAGCTATTATGATTTATTATAAATTTTATTGAGATATAATATTATTTAAAAAAAGCTATAGAATCTAGCCAACACGGAATGTCTTTTTTATTGAAAAAAAATTTATTAATGAACTTGAAGATTTCTTTCTAGATTGAATACTTTTCATTACTTTTAAGAATGTTTATAATTGAAAAACATAATATCGTTATATTAAAAGTTAAAATCTTTATTAAATATGGGCATAGAAATATAATATAATGTCTTACTGACTAAAAAGTCCTTTTAAGTTTACTGTATTTTATATTAAATTATATAAATTATCACATTTATCCACTTTTCTTCAACAAATAATATTTTTAATATAGTAAGTAAGCTTTTATAAGGTAATGAACACATTTTAATATAAAATTTCCAAATAGACATTTTATCCTGTAAGTGATTTGTTATGAACAATTTTTTTTCCAAGACTTGTTAATTACAGTAAATTCGCGCTTAAGTGCGCAACTTAAACGTAGCTGCTCTGTGAGCACATAACAGAGATTGCGCACTTAGTCTTTTCTATACTATTATTGTTTCTTAAATGGCGCAAATTTTATAGATTAAGCGCTAAAATGATAACCCAAGATTAGATATTATTCATAAGCTACAAAAGTTAATGCACCTAGTAAAAGAGCAATTGCAAGAGAGTACTCTGTAACTGAAAGTGCGATAGGAATTTCTGGAATCAAAAGTAAGAAATAATAAAAAAAACAGAAACCGTTCCTAAAATTTACAAGAGTTTCTTCATTCCGTGTCAGTCATGCTCGCTTTCCTATTTTAGAATATAAGCTCTTTTAATGGATAGATGTAATGAGACATATAAAGCTAGAGCTTCCTCTAAATATAGTTATTGCAAAAGTAGTTGAAATAGCGGAATCACTTAATTTTGATAAAAATAATTTCAAAGCTTTATGGGGATGGTTTGCAAAATTTGGAATGCAAAAAGGAGTTAAATCAGTTCTTTTATGTGGAGAAGGAGCTGAAGTCGACAAAGTAGATCTGCAGTTACTACAAAATTGAAACAATTTATAAAAAATTGTAAAAAATTATCCAACTGCAAGTATCTAAAATATGGATAAGACAGGATTGTTTTATCGCATTTTGCCGAGATACTTATTATTAATGCCAAATGAAGATGTATCAACTATCCGAGGAAAAAAAGTCAAAAGATCGAACGACATTAGTTGTTTGTGCTAACTGCGATGGTTCAAATAAGATTCCTTGCCTAATGATTGGGAAAAGTAAAAAACCTCCATGTAGTATTGGCAAACAGTAGCCAGTTCCATATTGTTATCAAGGAAAAGCTTGGATGCATCAAGCTACCTGTCAGATATGGGTTGATACGGTATTTGTTTAAGAATTAAGAAAACATTTTGGAAGACCTGTATTATAATTAAAAAAATTGCGAAAATGCAAAAAAATTTAAAGAAAAATGCAAAAAAAATAATAATAAAAAATACTTTTTTTAAAATTTGATTTTATTGGAATCCTCTTCAAAATCAAGTATATCATCTGATTCATAATTCGAAGCAATTTTATCATCCTCGACATTTTTTAATAAAAAAAGTATTTCAAGAAATTTTCCAGAACAAAGTTTCTATCTTTAACTAAAAGTTTCTTCAACATTTAAAAACTTTTTCTACTCCAATTAAGATCAGTTAAAAATTCTCTATATTTAAAAAAAGAGGAGGAGAAATAGAGCTATCAGACATAAGAGCAATAATCTTAACATCATTATTTTTTAATCTCTGATCTAAATAATCTTTTTTATTTGCATGATCTTTAAATTAAAGATTAATTATAGCAGCGTAGTCAGTCTGATAGTGTACTTAGACTGTTCAAAATTATTTAATATTTGAATCAAACACTCATAAAAGTTTTAAAAGTATACCAATTCACTTGTCAAACTTTGACATGCCATTGCTTCTTTGGCTCTTTGAAGAAGTAACCCTTCAAGCGGACAGGATGCTATAATTGATTGAAATTGTGGAAGATTTTCTTCATAATATAGCGCTGCTTTGAACCAACTAGACAATCTTGTTATTACTACATCAGGTGGACACCCGATACTTTCAAATTTTAACATATCATTCTATGAATTTTGTCTTGCCATTCTTATTGATGAAATAATAAAATCTTTATTTGAATATTTGGATTTGATCTTCATTGCACAATTATGAATTAAATGTGCGAGACATTTTATAGGTAAAACATGCGGATATATGTTTTTAATATCATTTATCGCTTTGACATTATAAGTAAAACAATCTGAAACTATCATCTCTACATTATTAAACGTAGTGCCTATTTTTTCTATTGCCTCTTGTATCTATTGATTAACCACTTTTGAATCAATATTTCGGTCTAATTCAACAGAGTCAAGTAAAAAAATATTTTCTAGAAAATTCAACCTCCCGATTAACGTATTAGCGTATTTACGGCCTTTGATTCAAATTTCGTCAAAAATAATAAATAGCTTTTCATTCACGCACTTTTGTTCATTTCGCAAATATTTTTCTGATTATAGAACTTTAACTTGATATCTCGCAGTAGTTTCCGAGATCAATAGATGATCCATAAAGTTAAAAAGATCATTTAATTGTCTATTTCTAAGTTTATAAAGAGGAATATCCGCCGAAAGACATGCAGTTACAAGCATTTTAGAGAACTCTGCTTTGGGATCAACTAAAAAAGTCTAAAATTTTTAACTTTTCGATGATTCTAAGACCGTCATACTTTTGAGGTGTCTTTGGGATTTTCTATGCAAATCGATCGCAGACTTTTTTTGATGATTTATTCTTGAGCAACACAAATTGCATACCAGTGTTGTGTTTGGACCGATTGTGAACTCCTTTGGATACTTTCTAATATACTTTTTAATATTTGCTAAATCTTTGATAGATGAAAATGCCATTTGACAATTATTTTTTTGTTTTCATTTTTTTGCATGTTGGTTGCCCTAATTATTATTAATAGACAATTCAACAGTAAATTTTTGAAAGTTTTAAATAAAATGGCATTTTAGTTGAGTTTTTTCCACCAAACTGCACTAGCTGAAAATAACTGTGTGATCAAGTAATAATTAATTGTTTAAAATAACGGTACAAAATTTCTATATCTACGAGATGTCATGCGGTTTTATGATCTTCCTAATGATGAAAAACAAATACTGCAAAATCAAGCTAGGCTTCTTAGAAGGGGTTCTGATGGAGTCGAATACGGGAATCTTGCTCGCGTAATGAATGCAGCAATGTAGATAAAGAAGCTTGGGATAGTATCTAGCCTATTTCTATTGAAAATTGTTTTAGAAACGCAGATTTAAACATTTAGTATTTTGATACAAAATTTTTTATAAGAAAAATACTTTGTGGAAGAAAGTATCCATAAAGAAGAAATATCAAATCTTATAAATGTAAGTTATTTATGAAAATGATATTATAGAGTATATTCATGTCGACAATTCGACATCAAATGAGTATACAGAAGCTATTAAAGATGACATTAATGATCTTATTGATAAGATGAATAACAATGAGTACAAAGAAGAAGAAGCGAATGATTATTTTATTGATTTAAAGACCGTGAAGCTTCTTTAATCGGTTTTCAACAAGTCTTTTCACTCATATCATCTCTTGGAACAGAAATATTGAATCTTTATCTAATTTCTAAGTATCATGGATATTACGACGATCATAAAACTGCTTACGAAAAACTGATGTCTGTTACTTTAAAAATTTGACATGGCGAGATTGAAAAGCATGCAGCAAAACCAACAATTCAGACATAACAATAAAAGATTTTTTTTTTAAAATCAAGTAAAAATTCTATTAATGTTGAACATAACATTTTTTAGCATCCCCTCCGCACTTAACCGCGATGCGTACTTAAAAAAATGCCCACTTAAGCGCAAGATTACTGTAGAGTCAAAAGTTAAAGTGTTTTCATTTACAATTTTTTGATAATTATAAAGAAAATCCAAAATATAAATAATAATACAAGGTAAAAACATAAATAATATATAGTGTTATTTTCTTACCATCTAATAAAATTAAATAAGCTCCCAACATTTTATTTGAATAAATAAAAAATATTTTAAAGTAAGTTTTCAAATGAATTTAATTTTTTTAAGTATTATCATAAACATAAATCAAAATTATGGTATTATTAGTTCTTTTTCTACTTTTTAAATTATTTAAGAAAAAATAAATATTACTATATTTAATGCATTCTTGAATGGCTGCAAGAATTAAACAATAATATAAAATTTAATAATCATAAAATACGCCTATTTATTGTTTTTACATTAATAGTCATACAATGAATTTTTAATTTTTATCTCGGCAATTTTTTATAAAATATTCCAAAAATGTTTGATTGTATATTGTTTTCTACAAAATATTGTCAGCGTACGAAAAATCAAGAACCTATTTGGTTAATATATTCAGAATTATTAACTTATTTAATCACTATATATGAAAAAATAAGTTAAATCTCATATTCACTAAAGAGTTTATGTTATTCGCAGTTAACTATAAAAATCAAATATTGTTTTATTATATGTTTTTGCATGTTGAAAATTTTTTTTTAATTTATTTTAAAAGTTCTGGGTTGCAAAAGAGCATTATTTTATTGATTTATAACAGAAGCGATTTTTTCAAATTTTATATAATTTTTCTTTTTTAAAACAATTAGATTTGTATTATATCTTGTCATTTTTTATTCTAACTAGAAAATAAACATAATAAAATTTCCTTTATTGATATTTTAGTATTTTTAAGGTTGATAAATGAATTATAATTAAATAAATGTTATAAAAGAATTTTGTGTTATAAATAAACTATTTATTTTGTTTAGAAAAGTTATAGTATATTAAATAAATTTGCATGTTAGTTATATTTTTATAATTGACTAAAAAATGAATATTATTGAGAAAATTGATGAAGTAAATTTTAAAAACTAATTGAAAAAAATACATTTTTTTAAATTTAATCATTGTATTTCTTCATTTTAAATCGTTAATTTTATATTTTTAGTTGAATAAAATATACGTTTATCTACAATAGATGTTTGAAAATGAATATCAAGGCTATCCGCATTTTCCGTACTACGCGGAAAATGCGAAAATTCCACGCAAATTTTTTTAACAAAAATTAAACAGAAAGTTTTAAATTTAACAAAAAATATTATTTTAAACTTAAAAAAAATTAATTTTTTTAACTATTAATCAAACTTCCAATTGAAGTTTAGTGAAATCATTTTCAAATAAATAATTTTTTCAAGAGCAGCAAATTTTTTTAACAAAAATTAAACAGAAAGTTTTAAATTTAACAAAAAATATTATTTTAAACTCAAAAAAAATTAATTTTTTTAACTATTAATCAAACTTCCAATTGAAGTTTAGTGAAATCATTTTCAAATAAATAATTTTTTCAAAAGCAGCAAATTTTTTAATCTTAATTTTGATTTCATCTTCTTTTTTGCTAAAAGTTTCAAAATGAGATCTAATGAAGAAATTTTCATTTACTTTCTGCTCTTTTTCAAGTTCAGAAACCAGATCAAATATTGATGGATGGCCTAATGAAAAGAAGTTATTAATATGCATATGAAATCCTTCTAGGCTATTAGTTGTTCTGGGTATATTATTTAGTTTAGTACCGTTTTTTTAAAATCCTGTTTTTTTTAATTCCTAATTTTTTGAATTCCTGTTTTTTTGAATTCCTAATTTTTTAAATTACTTATTTTTTGAATTCCTGTTTTTTTGAATTCCTAATTTTTAAAATTTCTTATTTTTTGAATTCCTGTTTTTTTGAATTTCTTATTTTTTGAATTGATAATTTTTAAAATTCCTGTTTTTTTGAATTTCTTATTTTTTGAATTCCTAATTTTTTGAATTCCTAATTTTTGAATTCCTAATTTTTTGAATTTCTTATTTTTTGAATTCCTAATTTTTAAATTCCTAATTTTTTGAATTCCTAATTTTTGGAATTCCCGAATTTTCCAATTTCCGAGGTTTTAAATTTCCGAAGTTTTTAACATCCGAAGTTTTGAATTCCTGATTTTTTTTAATCTCAAGCTATAATTTAATTATTCTTTTTAAATAAATCAGTTTTATCATTAAATAAAAATATTGCCCTTTAATGGATCACAGCGAACATACCATACAATGGATTACAAAGAATAAGAACATGAAAACACATATAATTAATTGATACTCGTTTGTTATGAATGGTCGCAAGGACACTGTAAACCGGTATTGGAAATGTCAAAACTTATGTTGTACTATCACTCTTATAACAAATGATGTTTATATTATAAAACTCAAAAATTGCCACAATCACCTCGTTGACGATTCTGAAAGAACCAGAATACAATTGAAAAAACGGATGAGAGAGATTGTCGAAGAAACCCCATATAAGGGCGGTAAAAGTATGTATGACCAATCTTTGATTGAGTCTATACAATTACAAACGAGGCTGATAGAGGTAATTATACGGATACACCATCTTATTCATCCGTAAAAAAAACAGTTTATTCTTATAAGCGGACATATAGTGCTTTTGCTTGCCCGTTTGATTTTAATTTAGATGACAGATACAAAAACCATTACAAATCGAGAATTTTTGATAGCAGACTATGATATGGGATTAAGAATATTGTTGTTTGGTGACATCGATTTTATAAAAAAGGTTATGAGAGGTGGCCAATATACTCTGCATATGGATGGCACATTTAAGAGCTCTTCATCGCTATTTTATCAACGTTATATTGTTTACATCACGTATAAACAACAAAAATTTGCTATTTTTTACGCTTTTTTAGAAAAAAAAACATGCCATATATTATAGATTGTTTGATTTCATCAACAACAGACTGTCTCAGAACCTTCTCACTTTTAATCCAGTCAACATAACAATAGATTTTGAATATGCAATGTTTAGAGCATTAGCTGATAAGTTTCCTTTATCACGTATTTAAGGGATGTTATTTTCACTTTTCTAAAGCTATTCGGCTGAAAATGGATGGCCTGGGTTTGCGGGGATTATACAACCATGTAATTCAATTTAAAAGGTTTTGCAGACTTGTTATAGTGCTACCATTTATGCCAGTCAATAAGATATATGAAGCATGGGGAATTCTTATAGCACTTGCTTTTACGAAAAATGAACAGGTGACTAGTTTTGTTTCCTATATAGAAACCAACTGGATTAATAACAAGGTTTCATTATTTAATCGTGGAATTTAGTCTCATTACGAAAATAGCTATCCTCGTACAAATAATTACGCTGAAGGATTCAACTCAAAGCTTAATAAGACGATTTATAAAAACAATCCAAACGTATACCAAGTCATTGACATATTGAGAAAAATGCATCGTGAAAACGAACTAGAAGTGATGCGCTTGGTAAAGGGGAACACCTAAAATAAGGAGAAGAATATACATTTAAATCGATGAAAGGCTTATGAGATAAAGACGGATCATGTTAACCAAATTATTGATTTGTTTGAATCAATGAAAGGTTCATCAAATGCAATAAAATTTATTTAATTAATTAGTCACTCTATAAAAATTGACCTGAGTTTTTGTAATTTTTTTTTGCTTTGAAAAATTTGTAACAGGAATTATTTACGAGCATTTATTTTTATTAAAATAATATCAGAAAATAAAAAATACAGGAATTCATAAAAACTGGAATTCAAAAAATCGGGAATTCAAAAAAACGGGAATTCAGAAAAACAGATTTTTCTAATAAACAGGAATTCAAATAATCGGGAATTCAATAAAACGGGAATTCAGAAAAACAGATTTTTCTAATAAACAGGAATTCAAATAATCGGGAATTCAAAAAATTGGAAATTCAAAAAAACAGGAATTAAAAAAAACAGGAATTTAAATAAACAGGAATTCAAATAATCGGGAATTCAAAAAATAAAAAATTTAAAAAATCTGGAGCACACGATATCATTTAATGTTATTTCGTAGCAATTTCAATATTTTATACAACTATTTTTTTCTAGATTATTATGAATATAATTTGATTTAAACTAGTCATATATTATAATAGAAAAATTACAATTAGAATTTTTCAAATATATTTCTAATTTCAGTGAAACAAAGATAACTTTTCTTCAGGGACAAAATACAACGAAAGGATCATTTTAATATTAAATTTGAATTTTGAGTTTTCTTTATAATTTTTAGTAAAACCAGAACTTTGAGTTTGACGCCAAACTATTTAGCCCGTATGAAATGAGCAGCAATTGATAGAAATGTTTCTGTATGCTTGTTTAAATGCAGAATAAGATGCTTTTTTAAAATCTAATATTAAATTTTTATTCTCTAAATTTAAGTTTTTAAAATCTTTTAACCAATTAAAAATCTTCAAATTAGAGCAAATATTCTTTTTTTTCATTAAACAAAAATAACAATGGTTTAAAAGTTTCTTGAATTTTACATTGAAATTTAAAAAGCTGTTCAAATTGATTTGGAACTGATCTAAAGGTTCCATCTCATAATATAATATAATTAAATTTGAAATGTTCAAAATTCTTATGTGTACTGAAGATCAAAACCCTGTTAATATCATCAATTCTAGAATCAAACTATAAAAACTGATTTTCGTTTTTTGTTTTTATAAGTTCATGCGGAATATCATATGAATTAGATAAAGTAAAATTTTCTTTTTTCCTAAATTTAGGAACTTGATCAACAAGATATTTATAATTAAATCCAAAGTTTAAAATGGGTTTCCTATATCAACAAAATTTAACACAACATTTCTTGGCGATTCCGGATCAATATTAATAAATTCCCCCTAGTAACAACAGGATTGAAAAATTTCCCTCAATAAAATAATAAAATATTAAAAAAACACACCTTATAATTGATATTAACTAATTAAATCAAATATAGCTTTGAGTAAATCCATTAAGTTATTAAATTTAAAACATATTTCTTTTTAAAAATTTCCTCTTTTAGTGGTTTCAAATCCCTTTCTTAATTTAATTTCATGTTTAATAATATTATTAAAGCTTTCTACAGCTTATGTATTAACACCATTTGTATGATTTATAAAGGAATATTTATGACATACTTTATTGTGAATAAAATCATAATTTCTTAAATTGTAGTATGAATGATGTTCATCGCTCCAGATTAGAGAATTTGAAGCAACTTATGAACAAATAATGGGTACCAAATTAGATTGCTTTTTGTATTCTATTAAGGTGAAAAACTCTTATAATTTTATTGTCGAATTCGACAATACAAAGGGCATCAGTTTTGTTGCTGGCAGATCTTTCTCCCTGACTTTTGCATTTGAAATTCAGCATTGTTTCATCAACCTGAATTATTTTGCTGGGACAACCTTATTTATTGTAAGTAAAATCAGTTTCCGGTATTAAATGTATTAACTTGTAAATTATATTATAAATTGTATTTTTGTTTATATTAAAATACTGCAGCATAGAAAATCTTGGAGATCTACAGGCATAATATATCAAAATCCTTAGTTTTGTAAGAAAGGAAATAATTAATCCTTCAAAGAAAGTGTATTTTCTAATAGATTCATTATTTTTATAGCTAGTACAGTGTTTAAAAATACACCTCCAAGCAAACCCATCACTATTTCTTTTATACTTCACAAAATTTAGATAAGTGTCACAAGATTTACACCTTCTTTCTTTATGAAGTATTTTATTGGCAATTAACTAATTAATTAATTCTAATTGGGAGTTTTGTAAAATTTCTGTTTATAATTCGTCTGGATTTGTCATTATCAGAGTTATCAAATCAATATTAAAAAATCCCTCCCGGAGGAAATTTTTTAATTCTGATCCGCGATTCCTGATATTCTAGAGATCTGTTTTTAAATTTTTTCATGCAAAATAACATGCTCAAATTTTTTATCATTTTTAACATGATTGTGATCAGTATACTATTGGTATAATTATTTTCAGTATCAGAATAAAGAAAGGCTTTACAGGTTTTTTTGTTGCACCTCCAAGATTTTGTATTACTATTGGTGCGACTCAAATAATAGAAATAGCCATCATATGCTATTTTATTATTGCCTCTATTGCTTTTTATAATATCTTGTGAAAAATTTATCATTATAATGTTAAAAATTTTTATTGCGCGGAATTCGCGGTTTACGACTAATAATATCGTTCAAATAGACGAATCAAGAATTTTTAAAAGAAAATACAATCGTGGCCGGATTCTTGCTAATTAAAATATATGAATTGTAGGTGGAGTTGATGAAGATGAGAAATTTTTCATGGAGTTAACGCAGGTTAGAAATAATGAAACGCTCAACTCCATAATTCTAGCAAATGTCAATGTTGGTAGCATTATAAGAACTGATCTATGGGTGGATACAATGACTTGACACAACTTGCGTATATTCACCAAACGGTAAACCATATTGAAAATTTTGTGTCGGTGGGTTATGTCCACGCAAATCAAATTAAGGCGTTTTGCGGTGTGGTGAAAAGAAAATATAGGTAAATCACAAATAAAACCCCAGAAATCATGTACTCATATTGCTAAATATATATTCGAAAAAAAGTTATTAATTCAATCGATTTTCTGAATTAATAAAAACAATCAATATTATTTTCTTACATTAATTATTTTCATTTATTAACGCTTGAGTATAAGGGAGCCACTATTGTAAAGTTTAGCTCCTTAGGTCTTTAATTAATTGTAAATTAATAGTAGCATCTTCAGCATCCAAAAAATTAACAGAACGATTTACATCTACATGTGTGAACTATTAGCTATCTCTTAGAGATACTGAGTATGGCCGTCATTGTTCAGTAATAAAAGTAGTTCATGTTCTAAATATTGTCATGTATAATAGTATTCAAAGTAGTTGCATTTCTATTAGATTATGGGATAATAAAAGCCTCCTTAGTTCTTTTTTCTACTCCGCCAACATAACATTATACATCAGTCATACAACTAAGGTTTTATTTTCTGCTAAAAATAAACTCTATCTATTTCAATAATCTTGCTTAATCCATCTGAATTTAACCCGATAGCTCATTACTTTTGGTTGTCATATACTCACAAATTGCTTCTCTAAAATGGTCCGAATACTCAGAGACAGTAACTCTTTAAACTTGAAACTCATAGGCTACGTATTGAGAAAATTTTCTCTTAATGTATTTATACACTATTAGAAAAATCTTTTTCATTTTAAGCTTTGATCTTTCATAAAAGCTTTCTTTTGTATATTAGATGAAAATGTATAAGTTGATTTACAAATATAATGAAAACCATCCAGAGATATTTTTTCTTTACACACGCCATGGTTATATTATCAACACAAAATGTACACAAATTTGTATTTTTGATTAGATTACATCTGGCTAAAAAAGAATTTGGCTCAAAGAGCTGGTAAAAACCTTGTCTATGAACATTTCTACAATGTTCAAACCCTCTATATCCTCTTTGGTATAGAATTTTCGATTTCTACTATCTTATTGGTTGATTTACGTACCCTGTAAGGGGGTGCTTTAAATTAAAAAAAAAACAGCTTATAATCCGGATGCACAAGTGTATAAACTAAAATGGTAATTTAAGATCTAAAATATTGATGACCCTAATGCCTCTTTTGAGCATATTTTTATAATTAATGATGTACCATTTGCATGTGCTTAAATGAACTGGACCTAATATTAACATTTGATGGGGTTACAAAAGGATTTTATAATCCTAAACTTTTTTAATTACAAAGAAAATGAGTGGAAAGGTATTTTTCTTATTCTTCTATGGACATGAAAATTTTTTAATTAAAGAAGAATCGTAACATCGTGACTACTTTATATTTGAGGCTTAAAGCATTCTATAAAGGCAGAATACGTTTGAATTTATGGCAAAATCCTTTAAAAAAACAGAATCAATGGCTAAACCCTACCAAAAATTAATCAATTAGGAAAAATCATGTTTAGGCAAAAAATTCCAAATAAATATTCAAAATAAAATATTCGACATTAAATTTAGATCAGATAAAATTTTATAATCATCCAATTAGATGAAACACGGTAATATCATCATTCAACATTAAACTTAGATCAGATAAAATTTTATAATAATCCAATCAGATGAAACACGGTAATATCATCATTCAACATTAAACTTAGATCAGATAAAATCTTATAATCATCCAATCAGATGAAACACGGTAATATCATCATTCAACATTAAACTTAGATCAGATAAAATTTTATAATCATCCAATCAGATGAAACACGGTAATATCATCATTCAACATTAAACTTAGATCAGATAAAATTTTATAATCATCCAATCAGATGAAACACGGTAATATCATCATTCAACATTAAACTTAGATCAGATAAAATCTTATAATCATCCAATCAGATGAAACACGGTAATATCATCATTCAACATTAAACTTAGATCAGAAAAAATCTTATAATCATCCAATCAGATGAAACACGGTAATATCATCATTCAACATTAAACTTAGATCAGTAAAAATTTTATAATCATCCAATCAGATGAAACACGGTAATATCATCATTCAACATTAAACTTAGATCAGATAAAATTTTATAATCATCCAATC
>CAKKLC010010877.1:46907-66380 GCA_918559645.1 Ceratonova shasta | reverse complement strand
ATTTTATTATTTGTATTTATTAATCAATTAAATATATTTTTAATTCAATAAAATTATATTATTTTAAAACATTATTATTCACATCGATGTGTATATTATTGATTTTATTATTTGTATTTATTAATCAATTAAATTTATTTTATATTAATTAAATAAAATATTATTCTTATTAATAAAAATTATTATTCACATTGAGGTATATTTATTATTGACATAGATATGTGTATATTATTGATTTTATTATTTGTATTTATTAATCAATTTAATTTATTTTTAATTCAATAAAATTATATTATTTTAAAAAATTATTATTCACATAGATATTTATATATTATTGATTTTATTATTTGTAATTATTAATTAATTTAATATGTTTTAAATTAAATAAAATGTTCTTATTTTTAAAAACTATTATTCACATAGATTTGTATAAATTATTGATTTTAATATTTGTTATTATAAATAAATTTAACAAAAATTTAATTTTATGTTTTAATTACTATTAATCAATAAAATATATTTTTAATTGATTAATTAATTAAATAAACAAATAAATAAAATATTATTCTTAGTTTAAAAAATTATTATTCACATAGATATTTATATATTATTAATTTTATTATTTGTAATTATTAATCAATTTAATTTATTTTTAATTAAATAAAATTATATTATATTATTTTAAAAAATTATTATTCACATAGATATTTATATATTATTGATTTTATTATTTGTAATTATAAATTAATTTAATATATTTTAAATAAAATAAAATGTTCTTATTTTTAAAAATTATTATTCACATAGATATTTATATATTATTGATTTTAATATTTGTAATTATAAATAAATTTTATTTTATGTTATAATTACTATTAATCAATTAAATATATTTTTAATTAATTAATTAAATAAAATATTATTCTTATTAATAAAAATTATTATTCACATAGATATGTATATATTGTTGATTTTATTATTTCTATATATTAATCAATTAATTATATTTTTAATTAAATAAAATATTCTTATTATTAAAAATTATTATTCACATAGATATGTATTTATTATTGATTTTATTATTTGTAATTATTAATCAATTTAATTTATTTTTAATTAAATAAAATGTTGTTATTTTTAAAAAATTATTATTCACATAGATATGTATTTATTATTGATTTTAATATTTGTAATTATTAATAAATTTAATATAAATTTAATTTTATGTTTTAATTACTATTAATCAATTAAATATATTTTTAATTAATTAAATAAAATAATTTTCTTAATAATAAAAATTATTATTCACATTGAGATATTTTTATTATTAATTTTATTATTTGTAATATTAATCAAATTAATTTATTTTTAATTCAATAAAATATTATTCTTATTTTAAGAATTATTATTCACATAGATATGTATTTATTATTGATTTTATTATTTGTAATTATTAACAATTAAATATATTTTTAATTAATTAAATAAAATATTATTCTTATTAATAAAAATTATTATTCACATTGAGATATATTTATTATTGATTATATTATTTGTATTTATTAATCAATTTAATATATTTTTATTTCAATAAAATTATATTATTTTAAAAAATTATTATTTATATAGATATTTATATATTATTGATTTAAATATTTCTAACTATAAATAAATTTAAAATAAATTTAATTTTATGTTTTAAATACTATTGATCAATAAAATTAGTTTTTATTTATTAATTAATTAATGAATTAAATAAAATATTATTCTTATTTTTAAAAAATTATTACTCACATAGATATGAATATACAGGATTTTCACTTCAATTTCGTTTTTTCACACTTCAATTTCGTTTTTTTTATTTTTATATTTATTTACTATTTGCAGTAATAAAACCTAAATGAAAAATATTCAAAATGTTATGGAAAAGAATATTATTATCTCAAATACAACAAAATATACAGAAAACGCAATACCATTAGATGAAAATCCAAATCCAATTATTGAAGCTACCAATACCACCTACCTTGATGACATTATTCTATAGTCAAATATTATAATGAAGCAGAATTTAAAAAGTCGGTATGAACAGATAGACAATAGTAGAAGATCACACATCATAGCCTATCACTAATCAGGTACATCTCAAGTTAGAATAGCACAGCATGAGAATCTACCAAAATCTACTGTTGGATCAATTATAAGATTATATAAAAAAATGGTGTATATGAAAAGAAAGTTAGTGGTGGCAAAAATCTTTGCAAGATGACTGAGGAAATGATTGAACATGTACGAGCAATGGTAGATGAGAATTGTACGATTTCGTTAAAAAAAATGTAATAAAAATAGAAGAAGTTTATCAGATAACCATATGCAGAACCATAATTTTTAATTGTTTAAAAAAATTAAATTATTTATTTAAATCGTTGCATACGATTCCTGAGAGAAGGAATGATACAGCAACAGTAAATGTCCGTAAAATATATGCTGAGTCTTATTTGCGATTAGAAGAAGACTATCCTCAGTCAAATATAAGATTCTTAGACGAAGTTGGATTTAATATAAGCATGAGAGTAAAAAAAGGGAGATCATATGTTGGGACAACACCTGTCTTTATTGTAAAAATATACGGCCAAAAAACATTATTGTATGCTGCAGTATGACTTGAAATAAGGTATTGTTTTACGATGTGAATTTCAAAGCTTACAATTCAACAACTTTTCATACTTTTCTATCATCTTTATTTGATAAAACTGATTCACTTGGTTTAGGCAGATGTGTTTTAATATTGGATAATGTTAGATTTCATAAGTGTGTAATTATAATTGAAGAAGCTGAAAGAAGATGTCATATTTTACAATTTTCACCACCCTATTCGCCTTTTTTTAAATCCGATCGAAAACATGTTTAGTAAATGGAAAAAGATAGTAAAAAGATCTAATTCTAATTCTAAAGATGAATTTCTTAACAGTGTGATAAGTAGTATTAACGAAATATCCCCTCAAGACTGTGATGGATGGTACAGAAACATGAAAAACTATGTTAGAAAATCACTTGAGAGTACGATAATAAATCAATAATTTAAATTCTTTTTTATTTTTAAAATTTTACTTTAAATAATTAATAAATGTAAAAATTAAAAAAAACGAAATTTTACTAAAAAAATTAAAAAAAACGAAATTAGACTGTGAAAAAACAAAATTGAAGTGAAAAAATTGTATTATTAATTTTATTATTTGTATTTATTAATCAATTTAATATATTTTTATTTCAATCAAATTATATTATTTTAAAAAATTATTATTTATATAGATATTTATATATTATTGATTTTAATATTTCTAAATATAAATAAATTTAATATAAATTTAATTTTGTTTTAATTTTTATTGATCAATTAAATTAATTTATATTAATTAATTAAATAAAATATTATTATTTTTAAAAATTGTTATTCATATTGATATACATATTATTGATTTTATTATTTAAAATTATAAATCGATTGAATATATCTTTAAGTATAAAAATTTAATTTTATCGGTAATTACTATATAATTTAATAAAAATATTTTTAATCAAATAATATATTATTCTTATTTTTAAAAATTATTAATCACATAGAGATATATTAATTATATTATTTATAATTATTATTCCATTTATTATCATTTTAATTTTATGTTCAATTGTTATTAATCAATTCAATATATTTTTAATTCAGTAAAATTACATTATTTTATAAAATTATTATTTACATAAATATGTACATATTATGATTTTATTATTAGTAATTATTAATCAATTAATTATATATTTTAAATTAAATAAAATTTTCTTATTTTTAAAAATTAATATTCACATAGATATGTATATATTATTGATTTTAATATTTTTAATTATAAATAAATTTAATATAAATTTAATTTTATGTTTTAATTACTATTGATCAATTAATTATATTTTAAATTAATTAAATAAAATATTATTCTTATTATTAAAAATTATTATTCACATTGAGATATATTTATTATTAATTTTATTATTTGTAATATTAATCAAATTAATTTATTTTTAATTCAATAAAATTTTATTATTTAAAAAAAATTAGTATTCACATGGATATTTATATATTATTGATTTTATTATTTGTAATTATTAATTAATTTAATATATTTTAAATTTAATAAAATGTTCTTATTTTTAAAAATTATTATTAACATAGATATTTATATATTATTGATTTTGATATTTGTAATTATAATTATAATTAAATTTAATTTTATGTTTTAATTACTATTAATCAATAAAATTTATTTTTAATTAATTAATTATTCTTACTTTTAAAAATTATTTTTTACATAGATATGTATACATTAATGATTTTATTATTTCTATTTATTAATCAATTTAATATCTTTTTAATTAAATAAATTATTCTTATTATTAAAAATTATTATTCACATAAATATGTATATATTATTGATTTTATTATTTGTAATTATTAATTAATTTAATATATTTTAAATTAAATAAAATGTTCTTATTTTTAAAAATTATTATTCACATAGATATGTATATATTATTGATTTTATTATTTTTAATTATAAATAAATTTAATTTTATGTTTTAATTACTATTAATCAATTAAATATATTTTAAATTAATTAAATAAAATAATATTCTTATCATTAAAAATTATTATTCACATAGATATGTATATATTATTGATTTTATTATTTCCAATTATTAATAAATTAAATTTATTTTTAATTATATAAATAAAATTTTCAGTATTACTTTTATTAATTAATAATTAAAAAAATAGCATTTTTATTTTAAATCATAATTATACGATTAACTAAATTTTTATTTATAAAACTTTCATTTTGCTTTAATACCTATAAATCAAATAAATATATTTTTACTCATAAAAAATACTAATTTGGTTTAATATTTATTACCCAAATAAATTTAGTTTTAATTATTAAAATTTCATAATATTTTTATTATTATTATTAATTCAAGTAAATATATTTTTAATTATAATTTTAAAATATCTATTTTATTTTTTTAAAAAGATTAAAATTTAATCGAAATCAATTAATTAAATATATTTCTTATTTACATTATATTATATAAATTTTAGTTGCAATTATAAAATAAAATAATAAATTTTTTTTTAATTACATAAATTTTTTTTTATAATCAATCAAATAAATATAATTTTATTCAAATAAAATAATTATATTAATTTTTGAAACTTTATGATCATTAAATATATTTTTAAAACAAAAATATTTAATTTCTGTAACTTATCAAACAAATAAATATAATTAAAAAATAAAATTGAAATATTAACATGTTATTTCAAAAATATATTTATTTTATAACTTAATAATCAAATCAATAATTTTTTAATTATATTTATAAAAGATTCATTTTAATTATGTCAACTCAATAAACAAATAAATGCGTTTTTAAAAATATCATTTAATTTTTAATACTATTTAATCAATTAAATAAATATATATCCTTGTTCCTTTTTCTAAAATATTAATTTCAATAATAAATAACAAAATAAAAATTAATATTCATTTTAATACATTAAACTAAATATTTATATTTTTATATTAAAATGTTCATTTTAGTTTAAATATTTGAAAGACAATAAAATTTATTTACAATCATAAAAAAATTTAGACTATCGCTGAAAGTTATTATTAGAATAAATATATTTTTAATCATTTATAATATAATATTATTTTTAAAAAGAATTACTCTAATAAATTTAGTTTAAATTATTCATTAAAATAATATTTTTAATTAAATTAATAAAATGTTCATTTTATTATTTTTGAATTATATTAATTTAATTTTGATACATAATAATTAATGATATTTTGAATAATATGTCATTATATATAAGTATTTATTTATCAACTTAATATTTTTATTAAAAAAAATTTATTTTAATAAATCATCATTGGTCAAATGTATTTTATTTACATTATAAAATATCCATTTTAGCTCTGGTACTAATTAAGCTAATAAAAATAGTTGTTTAAAATTTTTATATTAATTTATTAATAAAATAAATATAATTTATTAATATATATTTTACTTTGTAATATTTAATAATAATAAAATAAGAAACATTAGTACTTTTAAAAAATTCATTTGAATTCTTTGACCTATTTATCAATTATTATATTTTTTTACTTGTTGATTTAATTTTTAAAACGTTATAAACAATTAAATCTATTGTAATTATGTAGAATATTGATTAAATAATTAAATTTTAATACTTAATAATAAAAATAATATGTTTTTTATGATATGTAATTATTAAAAATTATTAATCAAATAATTGTATTCTTAATAATATTTATAAATTACAATTTAACAATTCAAACTTAATATAGAATTATTAAAAAAATATTTATTACTTAAAATCAAAATAAATAATTTTTTTAATTATATTTATACAAGTTAATTTAAATTATACAAACTTAATATTAAAATGAATATTTTTAATTAATTTAAAATATTTTAATTTTATTATCAAAACATAAATACTTAAATATACTTGTAATTATATTTATAAAATAAAATAAAACTTTTATTTATTTATTTAATAAATCAAATTAAATGTTTTATGTTTATAAAAAGTTCATTTTAGGTAAATTCCTAATTAATAAATTAAATATAATTATTTTAATAAAATAAAAATTTAATTTTTAAAACTTATAAATCAAATATATGTATATTTTAAATTATAATTTCTTTTAAATTTTTTAACCTATTAATCAATCAAATATATTTTTATTTATACTACTAATTATACACATTTGAATATATTTTTATTTAATAATTTCCTTTTACTACATTTAAAAAAAATAAATATATTTTTAATCATATAAACAAATATTTATTTTATTATTAAACTTAATAATTACTTTAATTTAACTGTACAATATAAACTTGAATAATATTTGTTAGTAGAAAATTAAATCTATTTTTAAATATATTATTAAATCATTTATTTAATTATTAAAAAATTATAAACAAAATTTAATTATAATTTATATTAATTAATTAAGGATATTTTTATTAATATCTACTCAGAATTTTATTAATAATACTTATTAACTAAATAAGGGTGTTTCGAAAAATAACACATGTTTTTTGTTCTAAAAATATCACATTTTTTTATTTTAGAAATAGCAAATTTTTTCATTAATTCGAAATCTAGTACATTTTATCTATTTATTCTAAAAATAACACATGTTTTCTTTTATTCAAAATCTAGTACGTATTTTCTTTTTATTTTAAAAATATCACATTTTTTTTATTTATTCGAAATCTAGTACATTTTTTCTTTTTTTTTATTTTAAAAATAGCACATGTTTTCTTTTTATTCTAAAAATAGCATATATTTTTTTATTCAAAATCTAGTAAATTTTTGTATTTATTCTAAAAATATCACATTTTTTTTATTAATTCTAAAAACATTACATTTTTTATTTTCATTTAAAATTCATCACATTTTTCAAAACTGTACCATAAAAGCAAACAATCAAAAATTATTATACAAATAAATAAGATATAGCATGAATGCATGAAAATATGCAATATTCCAAAAAAATAAGCTTTGAAACAAATAATTTACTGTCTGGTGATGTTTAGATATTTTCGAAAATACTGCATGATGTTGTAGATAGATAATATATTACATTAAAATGATCACAACACTGAGTTATTGAAATTTTATTTTAAACTTTTATAACCATAATTTTCAAACCATGATAAAAAACATCAATAAATATTAGTAAAACTATTAATTCAATTTTTTCAAATGATTTCCAAACGGTGCTGAGTTTATTCTTATATGTGGGCTAGCTCTTGCTCTTCTAGCTATCGCTGCAGTAATATGTGCTCTTGTAAGATCTATTAATGTTGAAGGCAAAATATTCCGTGCAAAATAGTTAAAATAAGTTTCTGTTAAAGATGTTTTTGTAAATAATCTAAAAGCATCATTCTGCTTGTTTCTAAGCTCGGAACATATATATTTGCAAGGTATTCATACGGAAACTCTATATTTATATTATCAAGTCTTATTCAGAAAATTTTCTATGTACTTCTGATCAACCAAATACACATAATTTTTCCAAGCTTTATTGTCCAGTACACGGCCCTGGTTGATGTCACTATTACAAATTTTTAAGCAATTATCAAAAATTGGTAATATGAATCCTTTATGTTTTCTTTCATTATGTTTTCTTCGCATAATTGTAAATGGATATAATCATTCTTGATATTTCGTGACCAATAAATCATTTTAACACGAAATGTGCAGATACAACAAGGTTGTGGTGGTTTTGTCGTATCTTGAAATAGGTAACATTGAGTTAGCTTATTGCTTACCGCCCGTTGATATAAGTTATAGGTAGAAAGATTGATTGTAAATGCTACGCTTATGTATTTGATCGTTAAATACTTTTGTTTAATAGGTATTTACTGATCTCAAGTAATAACATTTTGCAATGTTATCCCTATAATTCTTTTTCGAAATATTTGTCAATATGCCTAAGTACATATGAGTACCAATCGATTAACATAATTTATCATACCTTTCTCTTGATTTAAAAAAAACACCACATTTATCTTATTAATTTTGATATTAGAATCTTATTAACCAATTTAGTAATTAAAACTTGCTTTAATTTTCATTTCAACAACAAAAAATACAATTAAAACAAGTTTTTGATAATTTTCTTATAAAACTGCCACAAAAACCGTACTTTTTATTAAGCTCAGCAAAAAATGTATCATCAATATACAACATCTTTCTGGATTTTATGAAAAAATCCTTTAATGCGTTGCAGATCATAAAAAATCGTTCGAAAAATCTATCTTGAGTACATGTATATTTGGCGATGTCTTCATTTGCAAAAATATTTTCTACAAATGACGGTAGTAATGAATATGAATTCTCTAAAAGCATACCAGAGTGTCTTTAATATCTGACCATGATATTTTATATGGAACTTTATACTTATAATTGGTTCTCATTATGGTAATTAACAATTTTTAGATCAAATCAGAAACATCAAAGATGATATCACTTTTTTGATTGTTGGTAGTTGTTTTTGATTTTCAATAACGGTGTGCATATATGAAAGGGATTTATATGTTTGAGACCACATTGTGAATTAGAAATACCATACCTAGCAGAGACTTTAAAGATACAATGGGCATGTTTACATGCGAAGCTTATGCATTGTGCATTAGAGCTTTTTATGATAAATTAAATGGCCTTTTGCAAAGCATAAATAAAAAAAAGTTGTTGAATTATTCGACCGTTGTACGCTTTGTATCCTTCAAAATAGTTTCAGCAAAATAAATCTCATTTAGTGTTGGATTATTATTTTCCATAAAAAGACTTTTAAAAAATGTGCTAGATTTTAAACAAAAATAAAAAATGTGCTAGATTTTAAATCAATTAGAAAAAATGTGATATTTTATAAAGAAAACAAAAAAATGTGCTGGATTTAAACTTTATGGAAAAAATGAGATATTTTTTAAATAAAAATAAGAAATGTGATATATTTCAAATAACCTGTTTTACCGTAACAGGTCTCTATTCGTTACTAAGCCTGGGCTTTGTTGAGTGCTTTTCAGCAAGGTTTTTATCTTTTCTTTGACTAAGCTCTTACTTATTACTAAGCCCCAAACAATTTTTGCGCAAATTTCAAAAGTACATATTTTTGACGCACAACAAATTTTACAAAGTAAACGACGAACATATTGTTACACTTCAAGTTAAAGGCTGTCAATTTTTCTAATAACACTTCTCTTGTTAAGGATGCTAAATAATTCCAAGTGAACATTAGCTAAATCAAGCCTTGGTAGAACCAATGAAAAGAACACTTAGAGATTTCAAAAAAGCAATCAAAGGTAATCCGGCGTGTAAGAGCACGAAAATTGACTTCATTAAAGGCACATCTAATAACATGGATTAAATCACATCGCAAAGAAAGTCAGCTAGTTTCTGGAACTTTAATGAAGAGAAGCTCGTGCTCTATCTGTCCGAATGAAAATTACTGATTAAGAAGAGTCACTAAATTGGGTCTTCAAGTTCATTAAACGCCATAATGTAGTTCGCTATTCAGTGACATTAATCGACCAAAACCTTCAGGTCACATGGGAGAAATTAATATAGTCATATGTTAAATTCGTAACTGAACATAGAGATAATTACACGCTCGAGTACATCGGCATTTGGATGAAGTGGCAGTTCGTTTTGATATGACAATAAAAATTACAATGGATTTTAGAGGATATTCTGATGTTCAGAATACAACAACAGGCACATAGAAATCAAGGTTCTGGTCGTTCTGTTCATGATAACAAGTGCTGTGAAATTACCAGCAAACATAATTTTTTGCCGTAAACAATTCCAAAAGGAACTTATCCCTTGAATATTATCATTTCTACGATCAAAAAGTCAAGTATGACCTCAACTGAAACTAAACTCGTGCATGAGAAAGTATAAATGAAGCGGAAAAATTCATTCTATGATTGCAAATTTTTGCTCATTCTGAATGCTGCTCCCGGACGCAAAACTGATGACAGGAAAAACAAATTCCATGCAAATGCTACATTGATAGCTATGATACCAGAACGTTTTACAAAAAACTTCAAGGTCTTGACATCAATGTGAACAAATAATTTTAAATGTCATCGCCTAAGCAAGTATGAACAATGGATGATTGACGGTTGTAAAGAATTGACAAAATCAGAAAAGTTGAAGTATGCTTGATACAATGAAGTCGCAAAATTGATTTATAAAGCTTAAGAAGAAGTTCCAGCATCGATGATATTAATAACATTCAGAAAAACTACTGTCAACTTTTATAACGCGGGAAATGGAAAAAACGAAAGTGATCAAGATTTTGAAATGCGAGATGATTAGATGCTATCCAGATTGAGAAGAGTGAGGATGGAAACGATGAGGACGAAAAAAAATTGTTAGAAATTGATCGACATTTAATACGCTGAAGAAAACTTTGGCAGCGGTAAAGGAGAATTTAATCAATAAATTATTTATTCACATTAACTAAGCTCCTGCCTTTAACAATGCCCTGAATCTATACTAAGCCTCTTTTTACTAAAAAAAACTTTTTAATATTACTAAACCTAAGCCTTATAACGCGAAAACAGGATAAAAAAATGTGACATTTTTAGAATAAAACAGAAAAAAATGATATTTTTCAAATTTTACTAAATAAAAATATTTTCAGAATAAAACAAAAAAAAAATGATATTTTTCAAATTTTACTAAATAAAAATATTTTTAGAATAAAACGGAAAAATATGATATTTTTCAAATTTTACTAAATAAAAATATTTTTAGAATAAAACGGAAAAATATGATATTTTTCAAATTTTAAACTAAATAAAAATATTTTAATTTACAAAATAGTATATTCATATTAGCCTTAATAGTAATTAATGTTACAAATTAATATTTTTTAATATGTAAAATTAATTTGGTTATGTATTAATAATGTAAATATTAATTAATTAAATAAATAAACGTATTTTTCATAATATTTGAAAAATATTTATAAATTAAAAAATACTATTAATCAAATATATTTATTTTTAATTGTAAAAATTTTAATTAAATTTTATTACCTATTAATGGATTATTATATATTTTAAGAAATAATTATAAAATAAATATAATTTTATTCAAATTATATTATATTATTTTATGTTGTAAATTATTCACCTATAAATTAATTTGTTTTAAATCTGTTAATTATCATTTAATATTTCAAAACCTGATTAAAATTAGATATAGATATGTATATATATATATATATATCTAATTATTCAAAAAAATATTGATTACTTTATAGTGAAATAAATACCATTGTAAATATATTTACAAAATATTTATTTTTATACTAATGAATAATAAAATAAATATATTTTTAATCATATGTTTTAAATATTGAATTTTAGTTTACAAAATAATATTATTTGATATAAAATAAATTTTATGAAATAAAGCTTTTCAACTTATTTTTAATACATATTAATAAAATTAATTCTCGTTTTATTACTTACTATTCTAATAAATATTGCTTGAATATATTATTGAAATATTAATTAATGATTCAAATATATTTTGATTTATAAAAATTTAATTACTTTTATTACATATAATTTAATTAGATATATTTCTAATCATAAAAAATATTTCTTATTTTTGATCCTTATTATTAAAATATAATTTTAATTTTATATTTAAAACTTTTTAGAGATAAATTTAGTTTAAATCAATAAAATTTAATTTTTTTTATTATCAATTATCAAGCAAATAAATATACTTTTAATACATATTGATAAGGGTATTATTAATAATAGTAATTAATCGAATTCATAATTATTCTTATTATAAAAAATTTATTTTATTTTTCAATAATTATTAATTACTTAATTAAATAAATATATTTATATCATAAATATCTCATTTTATCCACGATACTAATTAATGCAATAAAAATATTTTTAATTTTTATAAAAAATAAATCTTCAGTTTTTTCTCATAAAAATGTATTTTTATACATATTAAATAATAATATAAGTTTTATTATTGTTAATTACTATTTGTTTGATAAATTAGTACAATTTATTAAGAGTATTTTTATTATATACCCTGTTTTTTAGATACAGCTACTAGCTTAAAAAAGTATTTTTCAACTTACATTTTTTCCATAATTTTTATTAGGCTATTACTTTTTATTAAGTTACTAGCTAAATAAAAATAAAAAATCCCGCCAATTTTAACAAAAACAAAAGCTTAAATTAATTCTTTATTAGTATGTCAGAGAAAAAAAAGTCTTATACATTACAATTAAGGATAGATGCAATAAAATTTGTTCAAAACAGTTCAAGTTTAAAGACAGCTAACCATTTTAGAGTTCATAATAGTAAAATTTTGAAAAGGAAGAAGCAAAAAGATTAAATTGAAGTCAAATCAAAAAAGATGTCAAAACATGTGCAGAAGAATCGTTTCATTCAATAACCAGCACTTAAAATCTACTTTGAATTATGGGTAATGAAAAAGCGAATAGATGAATTACATGTTTCTGGATGTTCAATTATAAGAGAATCTCGTGCATATGCTACGAGAGATAAAATTGAAAATTAAAAAGCCTAATCTTTTTAGGTGTTTCAATTCATGCAGAGAAACAAACTTTTATTAAGTGCTGTAAGTTCGAGGGGACAAAACTTACTCCTTGATAGGGACAATAAAATAAAAAATTTGCAGAATTCGTTACATAACATAAGAAAAACTACAATTTGGCACATATTAAAAATTTAGAAGAGGTTTCAGTCGTTTTTGATGTGTCGTCGAAGTTTACAATTGATGTAAAAGGATCGGGTGATGGAAATATTACTATAACAGGTGCTGAAAATAATATATTTAAGGTGGTTTTATGTTTAATTGCAGACAATGAGAAACTCCCAGCTTATGTGATATTTTGCAATTGACTTTACCATTTAGATTTTTACTTCAAATATCATCGTTTCTGCTAATGAAAAATTGTCGATGACTTCCAGTGAGACATAATTATAGAACGAAAAAGTATGGTTAAAGATAAAATGTCTTTATTGTATTGCAAGTCACTCTTAATGCTTGATTTAGCTTAAAAATATCGTACTGATGAAGTCAAGTCAAAATTTTCTGCAAGTGATACTCTAATTACAATGATTTTAGTTGGACTTACTAAGAAGCTTGAAGTCCTCGATATTATTGTGAAAAAATCTTTTAAAGCATAGCTTTGCCAGCATTAGGAAAAGTGGATAATTAATGGGGTCAAAGAATATACCGAAATTGGAAATTTAAAAAAGGCTTTATATGAAGAAATTAGTCTATGGATATCAGAAGCATGGCTCGCTGTTTATTCATCAGCAATTAAAAATGGATTTAAAAAGACATCCATTGATTTTTATAATGATGTTGATAAGGAGAGTAAAAATTTTGAAGAGGACGAAGAAATTGATGATCAAAATGAAGCATTAATCGAATAGAAAAGTGATGAAGATCATAGCATCTGAGAGCAACTTATTAATATTTTTATGGATGAAGAAAATTTTTTGAATCATAGGGAATATATTAACTAAAAAATTAAAATTGAACATCCATTTTTTTTATTTTTTTATTAATCTAATATTTTTTATTAAGCTTATTTTTAAAGAAAAAAATTTTTTTTACTTTATTGAGCTACTAGCATATATCCAAAAAACTGGGTACATTGAAATTTTAATAATATTATAAAAGAATTATTTTAGTAATCAGATAAGTAAATAAATATATTTTAAATTATTAAAATTGGATTTAAATTCTATCACTAATAAATTATTATATATTTTTAATTATAAAAATTTAATCTATATTGTATCACTTATCAATTATTATATATTTTTAAATATTTATTTAATTGTTTTTAACTTTAAAAACAATTAAATAAATTTCTAATCATATAAAATATTTATCTAATTTATTTATTTATTTATAAAAAATATTTTTATTTAAATTATTATTAATCAGATACATATATTCTAATTCATACTTATAGAATATACTTTATTATTTTAATATATTATATAATTAAGAATATATTTCTAATTATATTGATAAAAGATTAATCTCATTAATGTTAGTTTTAAATAATTGATTAAATATTATTTTTAATAATATTAAATAAACTAAATAAATAAATTTTTAATTTTATTTCTAAAATATTAATTTTAATTATAACAAATCGAATTATAATAATTAATTTTAAATAAAAAAAATTCATTTAATTGGTAATACATATTACAAAAATCAATATATTTGTAATCACATAAAAGATACATTTTCCTTTTAATACTTAATAATTTATTAAATGTTTTTTTAACAGTTTTAACAAATATTAGTAATATTTCTCATACTAATTATACAGTAAAATATATTTTTCACATAAAAATATATTTTAGTTATAATAGTTATAAATCGATTAAATATATTTTTAATCATATTAAAGAAAAAATTACTAAATTATAAAAAATTTTTAAACACTATAATTGCTGTAATTATATCTAAAAAATAATATTTTTAGTTTTTAATAATAATTAAGATAAAAATATTTATAATTTTAAAAATTTCATTCTAGGTTAATTAATAAAATAATCAATTTAAACATTTAAATTATATTAAATATATTGATATATATATTTAATCATAATTATTTATATTATAGTTTTTATATATATATATATAAAAAAATTAAATAAATTTCTATTTATATTAGTAAAATAATCATTTTGATTTCAATAAAATTTAATAAAATAAATTTATTTTTATAACATTATTTTTTACTGAATATTTTTTTTTATAAATTTATAGAATTATCTTTAATTTTGAAATTTATAGAAAAATCATTTATTCATAATATTATTTTATTTTTATAAATAATCTAATTAATATAAATTAAACAATAAAATAAATAAATTGTTACATTTAAATATTTATTTAAAAAATAAAGAATAAAAATTTATTAAATATATTTACAAGTTTTATTTTTATTGATATAATAATAATATAATACTAAATATTATTAATTTTATAGTTTAGATATAATAATATAAAACCAAATTTTAATTATTCAAATTTTTTTCAATTATAATAAATAAATTTATTTTTATTGATAAATATTTAAAAAAAACACATAATATATGTTTTGAAATATTAAGCATAAATTAAAAATTAATTTTAAGATATTTCAAAGCCCTTATTGAGGAAATTTTGATATTTAAATATATTTATAAAAATTATTTCTTTTAAATAATTAATTTCTCGACAACAACAAAATTTAAAAATATTTTTTAACGTATCGAGAAATTTGCGTCAAAGTTACTTTATGCGCCATACTTAAAAAAATACAAAAAAACCTGTGTACCAGTGAGCACTAAGATTAAAAAAAACAACCATCTTAATAATGTTTATAAGAGGAAACAAGAACCTATTATACCAAGGTATGACATATTATGTTTGCATTTCAGTTCTAAATCTAACAACGTTGACATGCACAAATAAAAAATACTCTGGCTTACTAAATCACACAAAATTATTTGGTATTGCTTGCTAAAACTGCCCACAGTTATAATAAAATGTCTCATAGTGAGGTCAAGGTGTTTTTAGCTAGACAGCAGTTAATTAGAATTTTACTAGTTCTCGAATGAGACCTAATACGGTTATCTTTTCCTTTCTCAGCAGCCTTGAAACTCACAAGAAACAGCTACTATCTACCAACAGGAACAAAAACAGATATTTAGAAATTAAATAATGAAGCCAGTAAATTTTAGCTTTACTATTGAAAACGACATTGCAGAAGAGCTATAAAGATAATCTTAGGCAATAAATTTTTTTTATATCATATTGCATAAAATGACTGTTCTAGAATTTTTATTTTTTCAAACTTCTAATACTTTGAATAAATTTCAAGATCTAAAAATGTTCTTAAGAATGGAGCCTTTTTTGTGCTATTTTTTAGTTTACATAGCTTTATATTATATAATGATGTATATTAAAACAATTTTTTCTTGTTTGTTTAGTATTTAAAAAAAATTGATGATCATACATACACAAAACTGTTTGAAGCAGTTAATAGATTACTATTTCCTCACAATCAAAAGATAAAATATTATATTTTAAAAAACTTTTGAAATTACTGTAAACTCTTATTTCAGAAGCTAACGTTTCTAATTGTCTGTTAACTTTGGGCAGATAATATGGCTTAAGATACAATAGCATGGTTTTACCAGTCTTTAAAAAGCAAAAGTTCATATTAACTATTAATAAAGTGCTTAATGGCTTTTAACTTCATGCCTCTTAATAAGGCTTAGCTTGGATTTGATCAAATTTACGTCAGAATAATGAGAGAATTCAAAAATCCTGGATTATTTAGGTTTTTAAACTTTTTTGATAGTAATTATATCAACGATGATTCATATAAGCCTTGTAATGCTACCAAAGGTTGGTGTTGCAGAAGACTATAATCATTAATATTTGTGAATGTGACAAAAGCAGTATAAATTTGCTCTTTAGCTTTTTTTATCCTAAACTGAGAGACTTTACTGCTTATTATTAAAGAAAAAGATGCCATTACTGAAAGAAATATATAAAAAGCTTCAGTATAGAATAAGAAATTAGAAGCTAGAAGAGAAAATGCTTTAAAACTAATAATTATGACAGATTGAAAACGTAGATGCGATGAACAGGAGTATGTTGACTACATAAAAGCGATAGTCATGATTTTAAATTGAAATTCTTAATTAAATTGTTAAATTTTAACTCTTGTTTTTTAATTTTAAAAATTTATTTTTAAAAATTGAACAATTTTAATAAATGGCGTGAAATAGACCTAAAATTATTCATTATTAATTATAACATTTTTTAAATGATTAGGTATATAATAAAAATGACATGGAATATTTACCATTTTTATACAATAAATAAGGTGTGTTTGCATAAGTATTAAAATACTACTCATTATTACTACTAGCAATTTATATTAAATATGATACATGATAAAAATATCAAGGGAATAATTAAAAATAATAATATTATATATTGGATTAAGGATATTTGCAAAATTATAAATGAGAGTTTATTATTTACAAATAATATTATTTTATATTAAATTTAGAAATAATAAAACTATCATGGCGATATTAATTGAAAATTTACATTCAATTAGGTGTGTTAATAAGGAAATCAATGAAGTAATAACTAATAAAAATATAATTTTGTATTAAATTAGGATATAATAAAACTGTCATGGGGATAATTATTAATATAGTTAATCAAATTAGGTACGTTTACATATTTATTAAGAGTGTACTAATCAACAATAACAATTAATATTAAATCGGCATATAATAAAACGACCAAGGCTTAATATTAAAATAATAATGATACAACATATTAAATTAGGTATGTTGACATAATTTTTAAGAAGAGATTTATTCTAATTGATCATATTTTATATTCTATAGGGTATATAATAAAATTACAAGGGAATATTTAATAATGATGCTATTGTAAAATGAAATGTGTATGGTAATACAACTATAAATGATTTTATTATTAATAATAACATATTAGATGAACTGGATATATAATTAAGTATCAAGGGATATTTGATAATATTATATATTAGATTAGGTTTAGGAATACAACTATTTATGATTTAATCATTAATAAGATATTAGATAAAATGAGTATACAATTAAATATCAAGTGGATATTGATTAATATTATAAATTAAGAATTTTTAGGTTTACCTCATTAATACAAGTATATTAATTATCAACAACATATTATAATTAATTTTGATGAAATAAATATATCAAAATGTTAGTAATCATAATATAAATTTAATTATGTATGGTACTAGAAGAATTTAAGATTAATTGGTTATCAATACTATCATATGATATTAAAATGGCTATATTTTTAAAGTATTAGCGGCTATTATATGAAAATATACATTAAAACTATGTATGTATACATACATAGTACGACTGTACTAATTATCAATAAAAAGATTATATATTTATTTGGCTGTATAATAAAACTATAAAGGGAATAATAAAAACAAATAATAACTTTATAATATAAATTATGTATATTTACATATTTACTAATCGTGTAATAACTAGGAATGATAACATTTTACATTAAAATGGGTATTTAATAAAATATCAAAAAGAAATTATTAATAATATACATTAAATTGAGAATATTTACAGTTACTAAGAATGTATTCATTATCAATCATATTATTTGATATTAAATTAAGCATAATATATAATATCAAGGGAACATTTTTTAAATAATAATAATGATATTATAAATTAAAATAGGTAGGATTATATTATTAAGTGTAACAATTACCAATACTAACATTTTATATTAAATTAGGGATAAGATAAAACATCAGGGGATATTTAAAGATAACAATGACATAAATTTAAGTAGGTATCTTGATAGAACTGTAAATGATTTATTGCTTATGATTAATAAGATTATGTATTAAATTTAGATATAATAAAAGTTTCAAGGGGATATTCAATTTTAAGAAATATATAAATCAAATAAAGTATTTTCAGATAATTATTAAGTGTAGTCATTTTAAAACAAATGCTACATAATAAATATATTATCAGTATCAATAAACCATATTATCTACGTAACACAATTATCAAGATACTATCTTTTTATCAATGACATGTTTTAGATAATATCATGTTTCTCAATAAATTATTAATTTAAGTAAAAAGACTTATTTTCTCATGATAATTTCTCCCATACTACATGATTACTATGCCCAAATGAATATTAGT
>CAKKLC010010877.1:0-39726 GCA_918559645.1 Ceratonova shasta | reverse complement strand
TAATTAGCTGGATCTTTAGGATCCTTTTTTTTTTTATAAATCAGCACTGTCCTGCCCCTGCATAGGTTATCACAAGGTGTTCTTTTGTGAATTATTAATTCAATTTTGTAGTTGAAAATAGCTTGTTTTACAGCTGGTAAGATATTGTACCCACGGCACTTGATTCAATCTACGCCCGCTGATTTTCTTTTCTCCATTTTATCCAATACTGTTTCTAATTCTTTTTGCTCAATCTTCTCAGTCGTTTCGTATACAACCTTTTTCGGTATATTTTCAAGTTTAGTGAGGTCTAGCCATTTCATCTAACCGATAAGTTTTTAAAATTACATAATTTCTACAAGACATTAATCAAATTTTATAAAATACTTAGATTTATTGTCAGACTAAAATGTTCCAAATTCTTATTGTATAAGTTTCAATGGTTATCTTAATTATGTTTAAATTCTGTTATACCAACGATCCTACATAAAATGTTAAACATAAGACATTCACGTATATAAGCTCACCAAGTTTACAGAGTTTTTTTAACATGGTTAGTTCATTTCAAAAAGTATTTGAATTAAATCATTTCCAAATTTAAAGTAATTCGCTCTAAATATAATTTAAACATTTACAAATTTATCTTAATCTTTTAAAAAATAAATTTAATCATTTAAAAAGAATATTGCAAAATCAAATTTTTTTTTCCATAATTTTATGAATACTAATAGTTTTACTTTTTAAAAGATTACAGTAAGCGAAAATATCGTTAATTATCCCTAAACATGATAATAATACTTTTTTCAAACAGAATAATGAGGATTTAAAGCTCGATCGCAAAATAATAGTATCAATTATACGCTTTATTATATCTGAAAGGTCAAATTGAGGCCTTATATACTAAATCAAAGTGGCTCAAATCAATAACATTTAAAGCAAAGGATTTTTAAGGGCTCAAATCGATCTTTTTGTTTTGTTATACTCGATAGCCTTAAAATAAAACTTGCATCTGAACTTAATATTGGTTGTTCACTACCACAATAGAAAGTGCTATTAAAAATCTACATTACACATTTTAAAAAACTTGAAATTATTCCTGTAAGACGGAATATTGAGTATAATAAAAATATTAGAAAAGAGTACTGCAATCGTTACTTTCAGTTTAACGATGCAAATATAGTATTTATAGATAATTTTGCGTAAGTATTTTGACCAGACAAAAATAATTAGAAGTTTTGTATGAACGTCTCTCCTATTAAAAACATTTTTTGCAATAAGGTCAAAGAACTTTTCTGTTAGTCTTGTTGTTTAGAAACAAAAATTGTTTTTTCATTGTAAAAAAGAGTCAGGATATAATGGGGTAGCTTTAATCGTAATTTATAAAACCTTCTGGCTATCTTAGAGGTGAAAGAAATGCGAAACATAAAAAAATTATTGACAATTGTAGTATACGCAATAAAAGAACAAAATAAAAATAATTATTTGTCCAGCTGTTGATGATTTAGTTTTCGTCGGTATATAGTCGTCAACTATATCATATGACGAAGTTGTTCTTATTTAAAAATCACTCATACAAATATCTAATTCAAACTCTCGCGATGAACTCATATTTGCAGTAAACGTAACAATGAATAATTTAACTAACTCTTATTTTCGTAGATTTTTACAAATGTTCGAACCGATGCTGTAAGAGGTTTGCGAAAAGAGATTTTTTAGGATAACAATAAAATCGAATATTTAAAATTTTTTATTAAATGATTAAATTAATTTTTTAAAAGATTTAGATAAATTTGGAAATGATTTAATTATATTTGGAGCGCTTAATATCAAATTTGGAAATGATTAAGATATTTTGGAAAATGATTAAATAATGTTGTAACCCTGTATAAGCCTATTAAGAATAATGCTAATAATAAATTATTTTTATCAGAAATCCTGGCTGTTATAAATAAAATAAATAAGTAATTATCTATAATAATAAATTAGGAAAATTTTTCTTATTGTCAAATGAGGCCAAATCAAAAGTTACTAAATTTAATTATTTTTATGATTTGATAATAATTAAGAATTTTAAAAAAATGAAATATTTAAACCTTGATTAAATCATTAAATACTCATAGATATTTTATCTTTTGACTAGAAATATAAAAAATGGACAAATTTTTATAATTTGAAATATTTCTGCCCTTTTTACTTTTTACATTTATCTTTTTTTAATACTAAAATACTCAAAAAAAATTATTATTTGAAACCTAACAAGTTTATATCAACATACCGAATTGAGAAAATTATATTTTACTATTTAACCCCTAAATGATAGCTAAAGTATAATATATCACTGACTATACCAAAAGAACTTAATTTATATATTACATTATTATCCATATTCTACATTCAAATTCGATATTTATTTAATCAAACAAAATTAAATATTTAATAAATTAGAAATTTAGGGTTCTTAATTATTATATATAAATACTTACCAATTCTAATCATTATATATATATATTTGTAATATATTTTCACTTATATACATAAGTTTATAACCTGATTACATGGATGTAAACTGAACATTACAACATTAATACAAGGTTAAATAATTTTTTGAATTATTAATAAACTTACGGATGATATTTTAATTATGCTTCTTAACACATACAATAATGTAAAATTTTTCATATATATAAATATTACTACACGTTAAAAATTCTTAGTTTTTAACTTTAGTTCATCTACATGGCTACATACCTATTAAAAACATTTAATATACACCCGTATTTGTGTTTTCATGAAGTATTTTAAAAACATCTTCTAAATACTGTACAAATTATAGCAACAAAAATCTTTTTACAAAATCAATAATTAAAAAAATTTACCTACAAGTATTTTTAATTTTTTAAATGTTTCAAAAAATATTTATTTTTTAACAATTCAGCCTATTACATTAATTGCTATACTTTTATACATTCCTATTAAATCCATAAATGTATATAGACATATTAAAAGATATTTTTGGCTTTAAAACAGGACTTAGATATTCATTTGTATTATATTCAAAGTGCGTATACAAACTTAATAATAACATTATAAATACTAGGATATTATTTTACATTTTGTATCTTTGTTAACCTAAATATCACCTTCGGAAATTCTTTGAATCATAATGACTACATTAAAATCTAACTAATATATAAACATTTTTTACAATTATCATCTTATATATATATTCATTTTTATATCCATAGGCTAATTATTGTTATCCTTTTATTAAAACAGTGTCTACTATTTTATTTTTGATAAAGTTATAGTTAAATGATTTGTTAAATTTTTCATAAAGTATTTTTATTATCTATGACAACTTTTATACTCTTATAACCACAAAAGTCTATATCTATACTTACCTATTATCAAAACATTATATACAATGAATAATTGCATATTATTAGATATTATAGATCTAATTGCTTGATTTTTATCAATTATTATGCAATATCTTTTTCATCTTATAATATTTTCAAAATAAAATACAACTATATTAATTTACCTGTATAAATATAAATTTCATATTAAAATTAAAGTCTCACTAACTGATAATACATTTATACTTAAATATTATAAATACTTTATATACAATGCTTTTTTTTGTACATTACTTCATATTAAAACCGCGAATGTTTTTTTTACATATTTAGAAACAGCCGTGCTATTTAATTTATAGTAAAAATTTAAAACAAAATAAATAACTATAAATATAATATTCCAACATGGATATTCTAGAACCTAATATATACATTATTACAAAAATATAATAGAAAAATTGTCTTTAAAGTATGATTATATATCAGTTTAAGACATAAAAACCGTCAGCTATATTCTAATCAAATGTTAAGAAAAATCTAATAAAAGTTTATTTCTAATACAATTTAATACAAGTATACTAATTTTCATGTTACTGTAAGTATTTTATTACTACTGGTTTATTCTTAGAAGAAATTAGCTACATTTATACTTAACTAATATATTAAACGATAGCTACAATATATTATAATGTATAAAATTCACATATAACATGCATCAGTTACATTGTTTTCAAATATATTAAGAAATATCGGCTACATGTTTTTCTTATAAAATATAATTAATTATTATTAATTAACATGTATAATTAAGTTCCCCTACATTTGGTGTAAAATAATATGCAACATCGCCTACAATTTTATTTACTGTAATTTTTTACATAAGAATATTAATTTACATGTATATAATATAAGTTTTTTCAATCCAAATTAGGTTATGTTTCATCTAACCTCTACAATTTTACTTACACAATATAAATAATTTTCAACAAAAGTATTATTTTATTCTTAATTTTTATATTATATATAAATCTGCCACATTAGGTATAAAGTAATACTAAAAATCGGCTACAATTTTATTTATAATAAATTTGAATACATGAATATTAATTTAACATGTATAAATTAGTTCGGTCACATTTGGTATGAAATAATATGGAACATCCGCTAAAATTTTATTTTTAATAATTTTTTAGACATGACTACTAATACCCATGTTTTAATAAGTTAGTCTACAGTTGGTATAAAACTAATACTCAACATAGGCTACAATTTTATATAAAATTTAATATAAGAATATTACTAACAATGTATCTATAAGTTCAGCTAAAAGTGTTATAAATTAATAGGCAACATCGGCTACAATTTTATATAAAATAAAATTTAATATAAGAATATTACTTAACATGTATCTATAAGTTCAGCTAAAAGTGTTATAAATTAATAGGCAACATCGGCTACAATTTAAAATAAAATTTAATATAAGAATATTACTTAACATGTATCTATAAGTTCAGCTAAAAGTGTTATAAACTAATTTACAACATCGGCTACAATTTTATATAAAATTTAATATAAGAATATTACTAACAATGTATCTATAAGTTCGGCTAAAAGTGTTATAAATTAATACTCAACATCGGCTACAATTTTATATAAAATAAAATTTAATATAAGAATATTACTTAACATGTATCTATAAGTTCAGCTAAAAGTGTTATAAATTAATAGGCAACATCGGCTACAATTTTATATAAAATTTAATATAAGAATATTACTTAAAATGTATCTATAAGTTCGGCTAAAAGTGTTATAAATTAATACTCAACATCGGCTACAATTTTATATAAAATAAAATTTAATATAAGAATATTTATAAATCATGTATAAATAAAGGTTTTAATTTAACCTTGGATATGTTACAATGTAATTTTATATATTTAAATTTACACATCAATTTATTTTTCACAATGTGTTATTAGACACTAAATTTTTACATTAAATATGTTTTGCTATATTTGGTATAAATTAATACGCATCATAGGCTTCAAGTAGATTTTAAATAATACTTAACACATGATTATTACTTAACATGTATAGAGTATAAGTTTATACCAACTATGAATATATTACAATCAAAAAATTAACATTAAACACATCTAATATAGATAATTTAAAACAGTGTATAACTATTGAATTAATTTTAATATTTAAAAAACTGTTCGGCAATAGTGTTGTATAAATTAATAAACAACATCAACAACAGTTTATTTAAAATAAAATTAATACAGTAATATTATTTAATATGTATAAATATAAGATTTTTTTGCCAACTTTATCATATCTTACCACCAAATATCTACATTTAAATTTACATTATATGTACACCGTGGCTACCATTTATTACTATACAATATTCAAATCTTTAATAAATCGGATACATTGACATCAATTATTAAGATAAAACATTTCTAAATTATTTTTTAACATTTTTAGACATAAGTATATTAGTTAACTATGTATCAATACAATACAAATTGTTAACAATAATTTGTATTTTTCAATATATCGAAACATTAATGTAAAAGTTAAAAAACCCAATGACTTCACTGATAGATAACTATAAAGAATGTAGTCATTCAAAGTATAGGCCAATTTTGAATTAATTTATGTAGAATTTAGTCTAAACTTTATATTATTTATTTCAGATAGGATCATGTTATTTAGACTCTGTTTCAACGTAAGCATTCCATAATTTTCATTATGTTTAAATTTAATAAACATAACACAAAGATAACTAAATTTATTCATGTAATATCCACAGTAATAAAATTATATAATGACCTTGAAATATTATCTTAATATACATTAATTGTAGATAATAAAAAAATATGATCGAGATTTTTATTTTTCAATAAAACATTTATTAAATTTCAACATTCATTTTTATATAACCACCAATTTAAAAGTTTAAAAAAATTATCGCTATAATTCGTTACACCTCAGGTAAAACATGTAACAAACCCATTATTTACTAATTATTATATATTTGTCTACTTTTTGTAAACCTAAAAATAAGCCGCCTAAAACTATATGAATTGATTTATAACTTATTTTTTTTAGTTCGAATAGTGTTAAATTTATTTTATTTACTACAATGAATCCTAATAACATACACTTTCCCAGTCATAGGACTACTTAATATATATTATTCTCAGGCTTATTTTAGGTTCATATATTTTCATCATAATTAAACTTAAAAACTTAATTATACAATTACAAACAGCCTTCTTTATACTCCAAAGAAACTACAAAAACCTGAAAAATAATGCTTCATTATATTAGCGCGCAATCAAAAGATTTAAAGTTAACCCAAACTATAAGAATTTGTTTATGTCGACCCGTAGTTTCATATAGGAACTCCTTCTACTGCATAAAAAATATTTTATTAATGATTTTTCAATAGAAGTGGCTTTTAAATTAGAAAATTTCGTCTTGCAATTGAGTATCAAAAGAATCCTGTAGTTTTGGTTACTTTAAAAAATTTACCAAGTTGTGGAGAAATATACTACAAAGTTACAACTTGAAGGTATCACCGCTTCACTACCTCGTCAGAATAATTCTCTTACATGTGGTTAAAAATTTAAATTATTATTCAAGAGTAAAAAGAGGCAATGATCAGTAAATATTCGGTAACATTAAATCGTCATTTTACGAGTGTTGTCTTTGCAATAACTGCGATTCTTCATGTATTAGTTAAAACATCAACAATAAATAGTATTATTTTAGTTTAGGGCTTAATTACAACCTCTTAAATTTAAATAATATCTTTACCAAATACCATTTGCCAATGGAATCATAGACCTGGAAGTAGATGCAACATCAGAAGTTTTTCGACCGTACAGCAATAATGACTAAAATTGTCGATTCCTAAGATTATGATTACTACCCAGCCTTCACCTCTGGATATGTACAAATATCTGGATTCATAAATGACATCTTTATAGACCATAATATTAGAGTATAAAATACATTGGCAGAAGCATTCCTTAACACAACAAAGAATGGAATTCTTGTTATTTTTACTGAAGATAATAGGTTAAAAAATATCTCTATACAGTTTATTTCGAAGTGTTTTTGACCATTTGTTAACAGTTATCAGTCTTTTAAATATTTATTTTCTTTCTTAAGGCGTAACGCTCTTTCTATGTTGATCAATATAGGTTACAACAAAAGGATAGTAACAATGTGGAACCAAAGAAAAAGAAACTTATATGATTTTACAAAACAACTTGATTCAAAAGAATTTATCTTGAACGCTCTAGATTATATAAGTTCGTAACTAAATTCATCAATGGTTACCTTGTATATGACATTTCGCAAGGACTTATATTATATCGATTGTCTTTTTAAAAAAAAAATCTCTATTATTAATTATTTTTGATATGCGATATTCGTCTTTTGAAGGTTTAGCGTTGACACCTGACTTTTTGAAACAGATATGCCCGTCTAAAACTTTAGTTGCTTTTTTGATCACTTAAAAAAATACTTAAGAGGCACTACTTTATTTTTTGATATAAATTATGAAAGCTATTCAGAATTCTCATGTGATGATTGAGTAGTAGATATTTTTGATGATTATTTGAAACGTATTATTACCTACTAAGAAAAACACCACATCAGACTGAGAGAAATTACTAAGCTTTACATAGTGCATAATGGCCCTAAAAATATTGTTAAGCTAATTAGGAAATTTGGCCAACATATAAGAACTAGGTTTAGGGTAGTCAAAACATTAAAGGATGTGACAAAAGAAGTCGCTTCCAAATTATAAAAGTCTAAAAGAATTTAAATTTTACAAATCTTAATGTTTAAATCCTTTTACCAAACTTCTTTACAGTCAATTTCGTTTAACAAAATACGATATGTAAGTATTATATACTAAATGATTCATTCTGCAGTTAAAAATAAAATTATATGATTTTAAAAGTAGAGCTTAAAAATATGTTTACTTCCTAATGTTTTTCAGATAATTATAATTTTTTTCAGCAAAAAAATGGTTATTTTCAATTATAGTAATTGTCTATAAAACCTATTAACAAAATTCAGTTATTCTTATAAAATCCGGGAATTAAAAAAAAATTAGTAAATTGTTACGAATTAAAGTTTTTTTTACTTATTACTTGTTTTTGTAAGTCAGGTCGAAGATGTGTTATCTTTTTTTCAATATTAAATTTGTATTCCAGTTACTTAATGCATTTAATTTGATGTCCTCTTTTAATGTCCCGCAAGAATTTCTAGGTGATGTTTATCATATAAGATGTTATTAAAGTCAAATAGTTTAAAATTTTAATCCTAATCTTATTACATAAATGAATAATATTAATATCTTGTTAAATTCGCCAGTTGGAGCAATTTAGTAAAAAGTAACGTAAATTATAAGATTTATGTAAACATGCTGCCTTATAAATCAAAATACACACAAAAAAGAATTGAAATCGTTAATTGGTAGAAATAAAGTCACTCATTTTAATCATTAATAATTGACCAAAGTGTTATGTTTTCCTGTAGATCTCAAAAAAAGAAAACTCTCATAATCACAACTATATCAAAGTATCCGAACCTACCTCAATATAATGCAGTGTAGTATATCCATGTATTCTTAACATAAGTTATAAACTATTATACTTATCTTGTATTCATTTTTTATTTTACAGGTAGCCTTAAAAGCTAGAATAGATAACTAAAAATATACAATTAGTAAGCTTAAATTTCAACCTATATTGTTCAAGCGGAGCCGATCCTTTTTTGTAAAAGTATCCATACTATCTGTAGCGAGACCTTCTTATCTAAACATCAAAGTTTTAACTTAATATTACTTAAATATATACATAAAATATTCCTATTATTGGTTATCTTGAGGATTTAATTACCTAAGGCTTTATATAATTAATTAACAATTATTTATCGTCTAATAGATAATAATGCTTATACTTTTATAACATTTATTAATTCTATTATCAGTAATAATTACAATAAATTTCATTAGTATAATTATCGAAAGTTTATTATAGCCGCATATTACTATTATTATCTGATGATTGCAGCCTCAATTATTATCACAAAAAGTCATACCCTTACTAAGCCTTAATAAAGAACATTTTACCCCGTTTGAAATATTTCCATAGCATAAGACCTTTAGTATTGGTAGGCTTAGAACATTATAGGTAGTAATAGTAATACTTACAATCATTTTCATTATTATTATTTGAAAATTTTTATTGTAGCTGCAACTTCCAAATAATTTTTATTTTAATTTTTTTTCAAATTATGTTTGGGGTTATCAACTTTTCAAATATTAAATACGATCACTCTACAATAAAAATTAAAATAAAATAAAAAAAAATAAAGATTTTATTTTATAAAAATATACTAAGGAATAAAAATAGTACTTTTTATAAGACAACCATCAAAGGTAAGCCCCATTGAGGAGACATTAAACCATCCTAGCAATTAACTAACAATTAATATAGATTAGATACTGTTATCGACATACACTGTATCATATAAATCTCGTAGTATTTTTATCTTTCAATCTTACTTATAGAATTATTTTTTATTAAGATATATAAAAACTTTAAGAAAGTTATTGTATAAATGTAACATTAAATTGAAACTTTTTTTTACTGTCTTGTAAGATAACATGCTTATTTTTAGCTTAATTTTTTAAAATGAATGGTTATAGATCTACTACTTTTTATAAAAAAATCCGACAACGTTATTACTTCTAATATTTTAAAATCTACTCATATCAATTTTTGTAGATTATTTAAAGTCTAATTAATTATTGTCTTCATATCAATATATATTTTATAGATAAATATGTATTAATTTCCAAAAGATATTAAAATTTTCTCCTTCATTTTATCGTACACAGACCTAGCAGTACGACAATATATCAGTGTTTAAAAGTTTTACATTCCTTTCAAGTTATATTATAAAAATAATAGGTTAAATTTAAAACAAAGATATATGTTAAAAAAAGATATTCATTACCCATTAAAAAATATAGTTAGATGTATTAATTAAAATCATAGATTATTTTATTTATATCATGTTTTTATTACATTAATATATTTAAATAATTCCATGGTTTTTTTTTATTAAATGTGAACGTATCTATTATTTAAACTTTTTCAAATATAACTCAAACAGCCTAAACTTTAGTAATTTCTAATTAAAAAAATGTATAAAAATTTTTTAAATTGAAGATTATTATTTTTAGTCTTTACTAAAAGTGATCTAATCACTAGAAAAACATATTTCTGTAAATTGCATTGACCTTTAAAGTCCATATTAAAATAGTTATAAAATAGTTTTTTGGAAGGCAAAAATGGTGTTGTTATTTTAATTATAAATCATTGAGCACCCTTAAAATGATACTTCAAGAATTCAGTATGCCATACCAATGTTCATGCTCATATAAGCAGCACGATTACGAAATAGAACCAAAAGTTTCAATAAATATCCAGAATTTTATTATGAATTTTGAACATATTAAGATGCATTAAAATATATAAAACACTAGTGATTAAGATAAAAAGGTATCTCTAAGTTAATTATTGCAGTATCAGAAGCTTAAAATAATTAACGTACAATATAGTATGCAACATATATGAATTCAGATGATACATTATAAAATGATTTTAGGAACCTAGAATTATAATTGAATATCTAATTATTCCGTAAAGTTCAAATATAATACAAAGATTTTTATAACTTATTTTTGTTTGATAAAAGAGCAGTTTATATTTTCAATTATTTAAGACATATAATTAGTACTAATCATATTAAAGTTATTAATTGAACAAAAACTAACAAATAACTGTTCTATTCACATCAAAGGTTTCATAATTAGGACATAACAAAATAAAAATATCGTTTCTGGGTTTTAAAACTAAGTACACTTCAATAGTAATATAGAAATAATCGAAAAGATAATTTCCGAAAATACCTAATGATAAGATTATTATAATCACGACAAGTATAATTCCGGTTTTTCTACATTTAAAATAACCACAAATGTTACAAAATATTAGCAATTAATTACGAAGTTTATTCAGAGTTTTATCCTTGCGATATTTTGAATTTATCTCACATTAGTAATATGTCTAATATTTGGCCCTATTTAATAGATGTTGCGTATCACCTAAGTAATTTCAAACGTATATAAGAAATATTTATTGGATAAATAATGGCAAAGATATAATGATCATCCTGAATTTATATTAATATTTAGTAGGCGCAGCCATAAAAAACAAGAATGGCTTCAAATTTAAATTTATTTTTTACTTCCCACCATCTTTTATTAAACAATTTTTATTCTTCGGAAAAGACATTTAAAAAAGAATATTCTAAGACAGTAATAAACAAGATAAGAGCTTTCGTCTGACCCCTAGTATCATGCCATATGTGTGAATGATGAAATATTGGACGATGTTGGTTCTATTTCAAGTGAATAAATATTTTTATATTCATTATCTACTGGCATATATAAACACATTGCATCCCTGAGACATCTTTGTAACCACGTTTATATTTATGTCAAATCATATTTAAACCATCAGAATAGCTTATTAACTGAAAAATATAATGAGGTTATACAAAAACCATTTGATAGTGTAACAAGAGTATTGTTCAAATGTCTCCATCATTTTGTCTAAACATCTAATATTGAATATGTTTTAACTTAACAGGCAAAAAAAGGATGACTTTACATTTAATGAATACTGCTGCAGGATCGCTATACAGAAATGGGCCGCTTGATTTTGATACACAAGGAATTGAATGACTTTTTTTGGCATTACAATTATGGAAGTTTCTACGTGGCTATTATGCTATACGAATATCTATAACCAAGAAATAATATAACTAGAATTATAGATGATTATATAAATGACATATTTATAGATCACTCCAGCAGTACTTGAAACAACCTGGTAGATGCATTCTTGAATAATACCAGTAATACTATTTTAGGGTTATTTAGATCAGACGAAACTTAAAAAGAATCCTTTATTGAGTTTTTTTAATAAATGTTTTTAATAAATGTTTTGCCCATTTATTAATTTTTCTATGTACATAAGGTATTACTATACTACTTTGTCAAGAAACTCTGTTGGTCAACCGCATAAACTAGAATATAACAAAAGGATTATTATTACGTATAATACTATAAGTAAAGATCCTTTTAGTTTCGCGGACCATCTCTGTGCCAAAAGTATTATGACATTTGCTTCTGCTAGCACAATTGCCCATGTTAATTCCGATATATTAACTGTTTACATAACAAGTTGTAATAATCGGATATTTATCGATAAATTACACGTACTCTAAAGAAAAATGTTACTGGTACTCGAGATGAATAATACTTGGAACTTAATCGTTGCCGACTTCCATGAAACTCAGAATTTTATATGTAATCTAGATAATTTTAGTTTTTTTTTCAAAAATTGAAATTTAAATTTATAATAGGACAAGCAATTGTTGTCAATTTAAATAATAATACTATTGATAAGAAAACTTTGTCGGAAAAATCCTTCAACAATTGTAAAAGTTTTCTTACCGAGACAATAAATTATGATAAGAATAGCTTTATCAGGGCATTGGCAATATCCAAAATATTTATTCAACACGTAGGTAGTGGGAACACACTAGTTTTAAATCGCAGGATAGCCTAACATATTCGCAAAAGATTCGGAAGGTTACAAAATGTCAAAAGATGTAACACGAAGACAACAACCTAGGTTATAAAAGTTTGAGAAGATTTAAAATTTAGAAACCCCTACTTATAATTTATTTAATATTAAAAGTCATTTTTTTCTTAACCTTATAACAATAGAAGATATCAAAGAATAAAAGCATAATAAAAATAAGTTAAGATGTTATTATACAAATAAAATAATTATACATTGACGATACCAATTAAGCCCTACCAAAGATATTTAAAAATTATTAGCTATATTATACATACAGTATTATTAACATGCCCTTAATTGGGAAAAATACCGATTCAAAAATACATTAATATTTATGATATAATAAGCAATCAACCATACAAAGAAATCAGATTAAAACGTTGCTTGTCATAAGATCTGTGTTGATTCTGGTGTTGAGATTTTGAAGAGGTATCTGCCTTACGTATAAAAAAATTAATCATTAGGTATATTTTATATAATGTTACTCTTTTGTTTATTAAATCTTTGTAGCACCATAATCCTTTTATTATATTAAAATTGCGGCATCATTAATTATAAAATCAAATTCAAACGCATAATAAATCATTACTTTAAATTTTGCTCTATTTCTGTGCTAATTGCATTGGATAATTCCGTAAGTTGTTCTGGCAATAGATTATAATAGTAATTGTCAGTTATACGTACAATTTTAATCAATTATTATTAATTTCAATTTTAATGTAGCCTAAGATTCATATTGTACCCTTATAACGTAGCCTAAGATACATATATATGTCTAGATAAGTTAATAAAACCAGGTTTGCAACCTATTGTTATTTTCTATATTTGTCCTTATGATATGCAAAGCTATTCAAAGTACTTATATATTAATAAGTATTATTGGATATTACACTTTATACTAACACAGATATATGTTAAAACATTATACGCAAACCTAATCTAGCCGGTAATTCATAATAAAATAGATATCTTTTAGCGTCTAGCTATTTAAGTTATTATAAATTTATAATACAAGTTTGTATGATATCATATCACGTAATTAAGGTTACTAAAGATACTAATGTAAGAATATATAATAGAAGTAGTTGATATAATTTAGTGCACTTAATAAATACAATTTCATATTTATTTTTTTATTTAATTAACGTTTTTGCAGCCGCAAAGTCTTATTATTATATGAAAAATGTAGCCTCATTTATGTGTCAGATTCCATCATACCCAAACTCTGTTTTTGTACAGTATTTTGCCTCATTCTTTAAATGTAATAGGTTATGAATTTTTCAGAGTGGTAGTTATTTTTATTAGGTTTTATAACTAATACTTAAAATAAAAATCATTATTAATAATTTGACTGTTATGGTAACTTCAAATACCTATTATTATCTGCCTTTGTAGACTTTACTATTATCACAATTAGTCATAACCATACTCGATCTTTATATGCATTATGTAGCCAGTTTCTCATATTTGCATCTGATAAGTATAGCAGTATGAGTGGTATTAGGACAAATTAATTACTATCAATAATACTTTAAATAAATTACATTATTATTATTAATTAAAATGTTTATTGTAGACTCAAATTCATATTTTTACCAATTGTACGTAGCCTCAAAGACATTTTTTAAGATAAGTTAATAGAAAATCTTTGTTAACTATTTTTATTTTATCAATTTAAGTTCCTATGCCATCAACCAAGAAAATTAACTAAATTTGGTAGTAGGTAATATTGGCTATTAGCATTGATACTAACAAGATATATTTAATTACATATATGACCAATTATTAAGTATTCCGGATGTTCCTAGTATACTTAATATAAAGTGGCGTCTAGTAATTAATGATAGTATACATCAAAATAACATGGTTTTATATTACTAATGTGTAATATTTTATTCTATCTGAATGTAAAAATTGTACCATTGATATTATTAGAGGCTGACTTTTGTCAGTATATGGGATAAATACATTTAATGATGTTATTATAACGTTTGCAGCTGTAAATACTTTCTATTTTAATGGAATGGAGCTTCAAATATTATCATCTTTTACAATATCAAAACTTGATCTTTCCACAATATTTGTTGTGTCATCCTGTTAAAATGGGATCAAATGAGACATTAAGTATAAGTGGTTGGATTTCATATTATTTATTATCAGTAATATTTACAATAAATGTCATTATTATTAATTTTCAATGTTTATTGTAGCCGCAAATTCATATTTAATTTTATTGTAGCACTGATTATAATTAATATTAACTGTGCCATTATCGATAACGCCTATAAATATATTATACATAGCAAATAATTTAGAACCATGTATGTAAACATTATCTTTGTAATGTAACTACTTAACCTTATAAACTATACAATTCTGTAACAGCATTGTAACTGTAATATGTTACTCATAGAAAACATCCCTAATTTATCGCAAATGAGTGTAAACTAAGGTTTTTTTTAGTTGAAGGTGGCAATAATAATAATTTGTTGGTTATTTTTTAATTAAAATATTATATATACTCATAAGTTATTAGTGGAAGATATAACCTTCGAACCAAGAAGAGTTATGCGATATGAATAATTATTGAAGATACTACATGTTGCTAATTTATTAAGATCGATCAGGACTAACCTAAAAATAGGAAAGCTTAATTTTAGCTTTATTGATATTTAATCGGTTACGCCTATTTATTTACAAATGTTAAGTCATAAAGGTAACAATATATACTGTTAAAAAATAATAGCAATATGTATAATAATGTATTCATATGAGATAGTAGTATCTGCCATTCTACGAACCTAAAAAAGTAAAAAGTTGATAAGTATACCAGGTCTCCATAACTTAGATCCAATGTAATTCAAGCTTATAAGATATTTATTAGGACATGGTTAAAATATCAGTATGATTTCTCATAATAGGTAACCAACTAATGTTGTCGCAGATTTCTAAGGTTAGGTATTAGATATAGTTTGTGAGATTATGATAATTATGTTAAGTATAGCAGCAAAGGGTAGATAATTAGATGTCAGCATATTGCAGTCTTACCTAACAAATACGACAGTGGTATGAGGTATCGACGACTTTAAATAATAGATGTGTGAGAGTAAATGTCTCTTATCTACTATGATTAGCAATTTATATACAAACGAAGTATTTACCATAAAGATCCATGAAGGTGGAAAAAGAAAATTTTGTTACTATTTTGGATATATAACACCGAGATACACTATATTAATTATATGTAATGTCTAATATATGTTAAGTCGAAGTGTATGGCTAGCCACGGATGATATTTTTAGTTTATAAGTAAACAAAATAGGTCTTAATAAATAAGAGTTAACTTGTACGCCGACCCTATTTCTTAGATGTACTGATCAAATGTACTATATAAGAATTGTTGTGTGGTACTTTACGAATTTATACGAAATGACTGTTTTTAGTCTACAGGTACTTTGTATACTTAAATATGGCACGCAGTGGTTTTAGAACTGAGTTAAAAATTATTTAAAATATTCGTGAAATAAAAAAAAATCAAAGTAGTTGTTTTTATTAGGTTGTATTAATGAAGGCAGGAATTTTATACGAAAAGTATAAGGTGGAATTTAGTTATATTTATTAAAACCTAATTAATAAAAAAAACATAATTATTTCTCGGTTATATGTTACCCGAGTGGACCCATATAGTTTGCAATAATCCATATACACAATGTTAATTGCTACTTATCACAAGAATTGTTATATAATAAGTACAGTTTTCCTGATGGCAAAGCACTTACTAATGTAATTATGTTGTATTTGGATAAAAAAATATTATTTTTAGCTATAGCATCAAAGAGAAATATAATAAGCCTTACTGAGTAAAAACAACGCGACAATTAAGAAGTAATTTTGCAAAAGAATTATTTATTTCTTACTATTTAATTTACATAAAACTATTAGTTTCATCTGTAATTAAACTAATTATGAAACCTTAATATCTTAAAGAGAAATATAACACAGTCTAAGGGATTTATACATATATTACCAACTATTTGGAATGATAAAGTATGAATTGGTTATCTAAAATAGTGATATTTGTTATGTTTTACAACTGTATGTTTAAGAGGGGGTTCATAATATGTAATTATAAAGAATCTAGAATTTAGCATAAATATAATATATGTATTATTAATTCATACAAATTTCTTATGCGATATAGCTAACTAAATAATCCATAATCTCTTAAATTGTTACTCAAGCCTATCCTTCTGTTTTACAACAAGTCAAGTTACATCAAAATAGTTACGTACTTTAGGTTTTAATATCGTTGTTATACATGATCGTAAATAAATTTAATACAGCTAATATTAATTCCGATACATTGACTTGTAACTTCTTCGAGTTATATTAAAATATACTTAAAATATTTATCGAAATAACTGAGGTAGTTAGGACGAATTTTAGCGTTACGACTTATTTTTTAAAGGGGGTATCATTATCTCAGATATACAAGTTCATGTATGCCTTACTCGTACGGAAAAACCAGTATGGTTTAAGTTAAAGAATAATTAGAAGCTTCCGTTTATAAATTTAACATCCCCATCTTTAATTAATACCTTTAGGATATATCGTTGCGCATATTTATAAATCTTGCTGTAAGGATTACGAAAGTTTTTTTTATGGAAATTCAATATATGGACTAAGAAAGTAACTCTTGACCTAATTAAGACCTAATCATAAGCAATAAAGCCTAATTTTTCTATGATTTAACAAAAAAGCTAATTTTTTTGTATTAAGCAGTGGTAAATTTGTATTGTTTACTCCTAGTGATATTTTTACAAAGGCAATTTATGTGTCTATAAATAACCACCATTTATTTTTACTATTATTGTTAAAATAAAATGTTGTATCTCAAAGATCATATGAATATTGACGCGTTCTAGGTAAATAGCCTTCTTAAGTACACCCTTTAGAAATATAGGGACTCTATGCCGAATCTTTAACTAATAACACTGTTAGATATAGATCTTAGCTTCAAGATTGTCGAAATATCTAGTGTAGTACACGTTCAAATTAGTCACCTTTACAATCCTGTAAAATAAAAGGTCATGAAATCCGTAATTAGAATAGTCAACTTAGTACTAAACAAATTCATAGTATGCTTCTAACAGATATTCGAGATGGCTAAGGTAAAAACTGAAATCCAATTTTGATAAATAACTATCGAAATTTGTATAATGTTAGTACCCTAATAAATAAACTGAGATATAGTGGCGATATATATCAAAATAATAGTTATTGTCGCATTGTAAAACTTTATAAAAGAGGTGAATAAAAAACATTATCATTTCAAAATATATATTATAGTTTCTCTTAATTGGTATTTAGACTGTTAATAGGATGCATAACTTGGGGATTGTTAGTGGTAATTATTGCAACATCAGGGATAATATTTAAACATTCAAGTAACCTTTTAAACCTTATTCTTAACCTGACGCGAGTATTTTTTTACGTTATTAGGCATAGAGTTAATGAAATATATTTCCAAAGATTTTTATAAAAGTGCCTTGTTTTCTGACCAGCCGGGGTTATTATTTAAAAACTTCTTTTTATGTCTTGAATTGGTACATAATGTTTTTTGTTCGAAATCAAATTAACTCATAGGAAATTGCTGAAAATATCCTTTGTAAAAGTATCATTCTTACAAGTGACTCTAGAGACAAAGCATCAGTCAACAAATCAGAAATCCTAGATCTGGTAATGAAAAATGAGTAATAAGTAAATATGGAAATCTTCCAAAGTTTAGGGGTGTGCACAATTCTTTTTAGATATTTTCATTTCATTGATTATCACTTTTTCCAAACTTTACAGAGAAATGCAAATATACAACCTCACGCTTAATAGCTTGGTCAAAATCCAGATATTATTGGCAATCTATTAAAAGTTTTTATAAAATTGCAACACAACGTAAAGTCACTAATGAATTTTTAAAATAAATTCCTGACTGATATGTTGTCGAAACTTATCAATTTACTTTTAATCATAGTAGAGTTCATGGATGATTGTAATTCTGTAAGTATTACCACCTGATTATCATCTTGAGGTTATTATTATAGGATCTGGTTTAGTTTAGACCTGTACGTGTGTCAGTATCTCTGAATCACTAGAACAACTAAATTGACCCAGTATCTCCCGTATAAAATTACATAAAACAGATTTTTCATTAGAACCGGCACCCGAAATTATAAGCAAGCTTCCATTATTGGGACCTAACAAGATGTGTGCTAGTTGACTGATATAATATTTGTTATGCGAGCCAACAAAAATTTTATTTAAAATATCACCTACGAGTTGAAGAGGCGCTATATTATCATTGGTTGAGAAGTCATAATTAATCGATGTGGTAAAAGTATCTGGTTCTTAATATTAAGACCAGCTAAATTCGTTGTTATCCAAATGTAATATCAAATATGCATTTTTGAAAAGCAACTTTACTAGGAAACGTATAATATCTATTGGGTGGTGGGTCGTTATTAATATACTCATACATTTGTTCAAAATTGTTATCATTTCAAAAATATAACGTTTAGTTGAAAATGGCTTCATAAAAAGTCCTTTAATTGAGATTAATGTCATCTGTGTAATTATTAGATGCTATCAGATTTTTCAATTGTATTTTCAGCTGTCTATATAGGTAATTGAATATAGCAGAATTTGTTGCAAGCTCCTGACATTTCCCCAAAGCTAATTGATAGAAATATGAGCCATGACTCATTCAGACCGAAAAACATAATACTTTCTGGAAGACTAGATTTAACCTAGTCGTATTTTTATGCCATAAAAATAATCAGTAATTATTTAGGGAAATTCCGTAGTAATTTGGTTGTATTAAGTTATCACTTCGTTATAAAAAACTAATCAGAGCAAATTTTTTTTTATTTGATTTCTTTGCAATTATCTAGCATTAGTTTGGTTCTCTTTAAAAATTCAGATTAGGAGTAAGAATGACAAGCAATTTGTAAATGGTTATAAATAATCGGACGGCAAAGATTTAATTTCAGTATTTTAAAAATCTCTGATCACATACTTTTTGTAATATAATATGTGGAATAGAGATCCGGTTTCTGCTAAGTTTTGAGTACGAAAAAATATATAGCACTACATTTGATGTGGAAAAAATCTATCACATTTTCAAAGAATTTGTTCGAATCATATGATTTTATAAATTCCGTTATTTTTCTAATAGTATATGTTTACTGGGTTATAACGTCTAACGAATCCATATCGTCTTTTGGTAGATTTAATAAAGATTGTGTTCTTAACAGAACTGCAAACTTGATTATAGTAACCGTAATAAAAATCTTTGCTTTACAAACAAGCATATTGATAATTTCTAATATGGGAACGATTAGCTATCTGACATATTGCATCTTAAAACGTATCCTGTAGTCACATGGGTCCCCTACGGATACATATATGTCAATAAATCTTTCGAAATCTAAGTTACTTTGGAGTATATGTAAGCGTACTTAATTGAAACAGTTACCTTTAGATTGTATGAATTCAACCCGGATTGATTCATTAATTGAAGCATCAATGATGTATGCCATTATTTTGGAATCAATGCTTTGATATGTAGGAATTTTAGTATTTACAAACTTATTAGTGGCAATATTCAAAACCGTAGAGTAAGCAAAACTTTCCTAGGGTCTTCAAAAATATCGTTTGATTGTTCCCAAATATTTATCTTATGTTGCAAAACTAAGTAGAGTGTAGGGGAAATTAATGGCATCGTTACTTAAAAGCTTATTTTGCTAAGGGTATATTTTACTTAGCAGTAAGGTAATGTTTGAATCTACGGCAAACTATAAAAACCTAAAAATATAATGAGTTCGTTAATGGCACGGTACTTACGTTAATGGCACGGTATTTACGTTAACATCTTGTAATAAAATACGTGTCACGGATCTTTGGCTTTTTGACATAAGGGCATTTTTAACAAGTCACTACCTAATCTATATATACCTGGATCTATTAAATTATCGCTAATAAAATTTTGAAGGTTACGTTTCATCCAACTTAACAAAACTCCGACATCTTCGTTTACATGTTCAGTATCGCCTTGCAAAATATTTACATGAATGTGCCAACTTAACTTCTACAAGCTATAACTTCGGAATACAAAAAAATAAGTGAGAAATTTTCTAATAGGTTTATAACGATACTCTTTTAATTGGTTATTTTATTTTCAGCCATTGGTTAATTTTGTGGGTTGTTGTTAGTTTTAATATCAATTTTCAAAAAAGCGAACAGGTACTTTGTTATCAATATATCCTATGTGAGTCAGTTTTGGAGTCATCGTCATGTCAGTTCCAATCAGGGATTGTTGAGGTGCGACATAGTAACTGCCAAAAGACCTCTAGGCAAACACGAAAGCTATATTACTTACAAGAACAATACCTTCGATTTTAGATGCTTGAATAATTGCCTCGTTTTTTTCGTAGCTTATTTAAAACATATTTATACTAATATGAGAAATTACTACCAGAAGAAAATATCGTTTTTAACTATAATATAAAACTGGGTATTTGATTATAACCTTTGAATATAGGGTATAGTACACTTCTAAATATTTTTATAAGTTGATTAACCATAATTAACTTTTGGATACAGGCATCAATAATCCCATATATAAAACAAATATTTAAAATTACAGAAATGTTTTATTTGATTTATAATAATTTTTTTATTTACAATTATAGGTAACTCTATGTTATATAAAGTATATTAACTTTGCGACCAGGTAACAATGTATGAAAGGAAAGATGGGATATAATATAAGATATTATTAATTAAATATCTAACGGGACCTTTACAAAATAATAATATGTTTAAGTGAATCTAAAAAAATATATTTTTTGAACGTTTTATCACATTAAATAATCATAATCATATTAATTTTTAAAACAAAGTTAACTGTTTTACCACCTCGATTCGTCATACTAAACCACCTTCATATACTAATGCTACATAATTTGGCAATACCACCTGATTTGAAATAGTCGGAAGTGTGTTGTAAGCTGGTCGGGATTTAAGTAACATAAGAAGCATTTAATATTTTAACAATTAATCTAACATCAAATATTTTATAAAATATCGAGGTCTTAATATAGTTAAGGTTAAGTTTTTATTACATTTAAAAAAAATTGTTACATTTATTTACGGAAAATATAAAGTTCCACCTTTTACCTTATAGGATTACAAATTTCAACTTAGAAATCAATTTATGAGTGTCCTATTCATTTTTTTTATTTTTAAATTTGTAGGTAGTGCGGTGATAAGTGATTTTGGTTAAAAGCCTCATGATGACACAAAAGATTTCCCGTTTAACATTTTTCAACTAATAGTATCCGTAGGATTAACAAATTATACCCTTTTGTTTTAATTTCAGTTATGGATTCATTTATGAATATACTTAGGTAAACTTAACTTATTTAGTATGCAATAAACAAAAAATGATAAATTTCATATCTATTTGTTTAAACTAAAATGTTACTATGTAGGTTTTTGTTTTTATAATACATAACCGTTATAAGTTTACCAATAAGTTTTATTCACAACTTGGCAGTTTTTTAGCATCTGTACTGTCATGTGACTTACATATAAAAGCACTATTTGTAAGCTTTGGTGAGGTTTGGCCTAAAGGTAAATGTGTGATGTAAAAGCAATAGTAATTAAATGTAAAATTACTTATTTTATTATTTTGTTACCATCATATCAATGATATGTGTCACTTTAACATGGTGGATTCTTTTATAGCTGATTGTTTGATAAATTTTGTGGAAGAAATCTTTTGAAAATTGGGTAATTATAGAAATTCATTATCTTCATATAAAATCTTAAATCTAACATGAATACACCAAACCTGTATATAAAAAAAAAGGCCGTCTTTTGTTTAATTATTGTAAAAATTGTTTCAAATTTATATAATCTTCCATTATAGTTTTTATACATGTTACTCGAAATACCCCTGAAGTAACAGGGTAACATTGGTTACATACTCAGGTATTAAAATATAAGCTTAAACTTTGAAACCGTGTTACAACATATTATTTAATATGGTAAATTTTTAAAATAGTTCTATAATATTACCTTGAATTAATGCACATGTCACTTGAAATACCCTCGAAGTAACACGGTAACATTGGTTACATACTCTGGTATTAAAATTTTAGATGAAACCATGAAACCGTGTTACTACATATTATTAAATATGGTAAATTTTTAAATAGTCATAATCTTCCCTTAAGTTTTTGCATACATCACTACTATGTGGGTTACAAAGTAAAAAGTCACATATTTTTTTTTAAACCAAGTGTAACTATAAATGTAACCGTAATTATTCACTAATAAAAATACATCACAAACCTTAAACTTACACATATTCATGATTAAACACCTATAAAGAAAATACCTATTCGTACAACACGGTGGGATTTTTGGCAAAATTTAACATAATCTATCACATCAAAATAATATATTGTTTATGTAAAAATGAAAATATATAAGCAGAATAGTAGCTACCACTAAATGAAATATCAAATTATTATAAGCTACATTTAATTAAAAAAGTTTTTTATATTTTAAGTATATTTTTTCAACAAAAAAAACCACGTATTACCCTAAATCTAATCAAAAGATATCAACAATATATTTATAAAAATATATTTTATTGAATAAACTACATTACGTCTTATAAAATGTCACAATGCAGAGGAAAAAAAGGAGTCTTGTTTATAATATAGATAATATTTATACCATATATTAAAGTATTTTGTCCTCATTGAAATATATTACTAAAAGACCTATTGAATTGTAGTAAAACAAATAAAATGACTCAAAATGATTTGATACATGTTATTATTTTTAACAGGTACGAGATTTCCGTAGTTATTTAGTTGCAAGTACAAAAGATATACTGACTATCAAATCCCCAGCTCTAATCGGATACTTTAGACCCACAATTTTTTATTATGTTAGGTAGGGGTGATTTATTCTTAAATATTGCAGTAACATTATACCAAGTATATCTTTTATTCCTTCCTAATTTTATTTGAAAAGATAAAAAGGTAGTAAAGGTTTCTACGTTTACGCAATGACACTATTATTTATGTTGGGCTATGTTTGAAAATTTATTTAACCCCAAATATGAATTACAACTCGATTATATGTACTTTTACAATATCACATATTATTTTAAAAAAGTATATAATTATTTATCCAAAGAAAAGTGTTGTAATTTTTTTACATGACATGTAAATTTATTCGATGTTCTGGCCATTCTATGCATATTATCCTTTCTAATTTCTAAAACATATATTTTTGAAAAGTTACAAAGAAAACCCTAGTGTAAAAACAAAATCCCCAACTCTTTGATTCGAAGGTGTGTTACTAAATAAAAATATATTAAAATATTACCTAATGACACCATTCCCTTTTACTTGCAATTTAAAATTTAAATAAAATAGTTTTTTCCCATAGGTCACTTCTATCTTTTTTAAAGGAACAATTAGGAGCTATATTTAAAATTTAGAAATTAAGGAAATATTATTTCATTTAACTGTTATTTTTTGCCAAAATTATATATTTTAAAATATTATAGGCAACTTTTACGTTAGATTTTGTACACTTTTCTATATCCTATAAACTGCCAATAACTTTTTCTTCTGTTAGGTTTAGGCTATTCCACGCACTAAAAATATTTTATTTAGAATATTCTACAACTACTAGCAAATAAAAATGCGAAACTTTTTTGAGCTAGTTTTGATTAAATTACGAAAAAATTCATTTATACATGACTACTATACAAATCTTGGCTACAATGTAATATTATATATTAATTTCATTTATCTCTATCAGCTATATATGATATCATATATTAAGAAATATCGGCTACATGTATATTTCTTATAAAATTTAATACAACGATATTAAGGTAGATAGGTTACTATAAGTATTTTATTACTACTTGTATATTGTTAGATCCTTAAAGCTACATTTATACTCAAGTTTTATAGAAACCTTCTATAAAATTAATTATTTTATATTAATAGCAATTATAATATTATATCCGCCTTATTTTGGTATCAACTTTATGAAAAACATCATATTTAATTTTCTTTTTGAGAAACAAATTTATTCATTTATTAATTATCTTATGTCGCAATACAACACAAAAATGTTAACAATAATAAATAAATAATCAATATATCATTACAATATAATAGTATTATATACCACCATCTAATAGCCAAATTAACCATAATAAATGGATCATAATAGGATTGGTTAAAATAGGATCAATTTTTAACGAAAAATCTTCGACAGTTTAATTTTACTTATTTTAGACCAAAATTGTCCTTTTTTTATCATATGTATTAAAACTATACAACATAAAATATCACTTTTGATATCTTTAATGTACACACTATAATAAAGATCTATTTTTCTTATATTATTTACAATCACTGTTGATTATTATCTAGTACAATCTCAACAGATCTACTTTACAACTAACTATTGAAAAATCTGGATCAATATTTTGTATTTTTTTCCATAATAATTTTATTTAATATAAAATAACTATTAAAATTGCAACAATAAAAAAGTATCAAAAAATAAATTTCTTCTAATCCCACCATGTTACTTCAAAAAAAATGTCATAATGTGAATTACTTTAAAATTATTAAATTTCTTAACATTACTGTATATTTTATTTAATTTCCGATAACCCAAAGGTCAAAATATATCTATATTAATGTATTCCACATTCTTCAAAATCTAACTCAACATATCCTAAAAAAGTAACTAACCGTTATATTTTACAGTTAACAATTCCGATTATATCGTGCACGCTTTATTACTAATGTATAATAATAAAATTACTAATAAAAACAATATTTTATGACAAGAATTTATTGTCCCTATTTTGATTATATCTATAAGCACAATAGCTACAATTGATTTTAAAAATATATCCTACAAAATACCTAATTACCCGAGACAATTAATTTTAGTGAAGTGTGTAATTCGAAATTGCTGCTATAGCATAGCTAGATACAATGATATGCCTGATTTACATTTAGCCTAAGTTTTTATATATATACATACATAAATATGAAATAAATTTATAAATTTTCATCCATATTAAAATAGGTAAAAATTAGCGCAACTACATTTTGTAATGGATCCTAGAAATATAGTGTATGTGGTTAATAATGTTATGATGTTATCTGCTTTTCAAAGTATTGAGAATGTACTTATTAATAAACATACTGACAAAATTTACAATGTCATAAAATTTTTTTGTAATAATGGGGAGTTGTATACTTTTATCCCATTTTAAAAATTATTGATAAGGGTCAAAATCGTTTTCATAGATGATGATACGTACCTTTGGGTTTCCAAAGGAAGATACAAAATCGTATGTAATTGTACAACACTTGGTAAATATATGTGGAAATACATTACGTTATTTTTAAATCATAATGTTAAACAGATTTTGCATTTATATGCAAATGATATTGAAAAAAAATATAATGACTGTAAATTTATTTTAACAAATTTCCTATTCTTTATAAATTACCAGAGAGTTAAAACTCTGACTGAAAGTATAGCTATAAAATGTTTCAACTCTTTTTTTTATAAAAATTTAGATTTCTGTATACCTTTCAAAAAGGGAATTATTACGAGTGACGATTTTAAAAAAAAAGTATATATTTAGAATTTATTAATCGACAAATTTTGTAACAGATGTTTTCGTTTTTAAATAATGATAAGGAGACTACCTTCAGACATACCCAATTAATATATTTTTGAATTCTACATTTAAAAAAAATGTTACGGAAATTTTGACAAAGCTGGCTAACATACTATTTAATAATTCAAGAAACTATATAGTTGTATCGTTAGTAGAGCAGAATATCTACAAGAATATTTTGTATAAATTTTAAAAAAATTGTTATGGACCCTTTGCTCCTGCTTATGATCAAAGTAAATATAATTTCTCTCAAGTTAGTAGAAATATAGTTACCTCCAATAAAACAGCTTTTTTTCACAAGAAAATAATCATAATGCCGAATTTTAAACTCAAACACCCTTTTGCTTTCATTGCAGATTTGGATAATAAAGGTAACATTGGGCAATGTTTTGACTGCAAAAATAGTTTTTTTAATAAAAACGCTGAAGTGTAATTATATCACTAATTACACTAAAACTATATACCTAAACTAATTACCTATGTGCATTTTAAAACTCATTGACACAATTAAATTTCCCGAAAATCCGTATATTTTCGTTTTGGGAAACAATTCAAATATTTTAGAAGTATAATCAACACCTCAGAATTATTCTAGAATTACGGTTTTATTGACTAAACACTTTATTTATCATGATACTTGGAAAATTTTAAATTTGGATTCTGAAATTGAAACCGTAAAAGACACAAATAAGATAATTGATTTTGATGATTATTGTTATAAAAACATAATTTATGAATAGAGTATCTATATAATCATTTCCGATATTGCCAATATATTCATATAGAAACAAGATGGAGGAAATATAATTATTTTACGACGTAAGTTATGGACAAATATTAAAGATCGCTTTGGCGCATCAAAAATAGTTGAGAGAGTCAATAAAAGAAAAAGTTTCAAAAATTTGGAAAAATTTGAAATTTAAAAACACAAAGATTATTATTTCCAAACTTTATTCATTTTTTTGTAAATATAAACTTATGTATCAACATGATGGAACATACCATATGCATATTTTGGACTCATAAATTATGTTTTTAACATTTCTATTGACTTGAATATATAATATTCAAATGCGGTATTCCCTTACGTTAAAGTTAAATCAAACTTATTATAAAATACATTTTATACAGCTATTAGCTTTATCTATTTAATTTCGACGATAAAATTGTAATTAAAACATATCTTTTATGAACCAATCATATTTTCAGAAAAGTTATGTAATTTTGTTAAATTTTATTCAAATAATTTATTACACACTTTCGCAAAAATATAAATAAAACAACTAAAATAATTTTTAAAATAATTTTTACAATAAATATTACTTAATATTATTTATTTTTACACTTCTGAGAATTAATACACAAAAAGTTTAAATTTCCCCAAATGATAGCTATTTTATATCTCCATAATCATATTTTACAAAACAATAACATAAATAATTTTAACAATAATAAGATAAATGTAAGATAAATATATTATACTATTTAATAAGAATGTATAATAAAAAAACTGATATTAATAAAAATTTACATTAAAAACAATTTTCGTTACATAATTTGTTATTTTTGCTAGTAACGATTACATTATATCCATATTTTCAATCAACCCTTCAACTAAAAATTTGATTTTTAAAAATTTTTAATCGAAATGGTCTTCTTATATAGGATTATTTTTATACATATTAATGTTACATTATTAATTCTTTGATTATAATTAATTTTTAGTATATATACAGGGTTTTCCATCACATTTTATTTTTTCCAGATCAATTTTGTTTTAAATGAAAAATTATATATATTGTATTTATTACTAGACAAATTTAAAAAGTTACTTTATTTGTCAATACTAGGTTCAGATCAAAACAAAAAAGTAAAAATCTCAACATATGACGATGTAACCGCCCACAAGTTTTACTTGAAATCAGGCTTAATTTTTTATTAAGGTTCACAAATAGATCATTTTTATTTTCAGGATGGCTATTTCTTACTAATTGTTTCCACTTAGCCAACATATTTTCAACTGGTTTAAAAATGGTTAATACAGAGGTAAGAACAGTAATATATGACCTTATGATGCCACCTATTCTATTATTACAGTTGAATAGTGAAAACACACGTTTTCCATTATCAATACTGCGCTTGTTAAACCAAGTTGGTCAAACTTTTCTAAAACATAATGGATATAGGTGTTAAAAGTTTCAAAGTTTAAAAATCTTGTTTGAATCATATGATCAAAAACACCAGTTTTACTGAATGCACAACAGACAGAAACATTTCAGTTTCCTAACCCCGGGAAATTTTGAACCGTTTTTTGTTAACAAAAGATCTCCGGCGCTTTGCACGCTTTGCTATATTAAATTACATTTCATCAATAAAATTTAATTTAGGGTCATCAAAATTTGATTGCAATAATAGCATTGGTTGGCATATAAAAAAATTTTTTGCTATTGTTTACAAACAATTTCTCCTATCTGGAATCAGACTAACTCTTATCATATCATAATTGAAACCCTTTATATATAGATCTAATGTTGATTTTCCAATCATTATATTGAGTTCTGCTTCGCACCTTTCTTTTATTTGGGAAATTTTTATGCCACAGTTTGTGTCAATCATATTCTTTATATTTTATTGATTTTGCTTAGATATACTTTTTCTTTGCACACCGCCTCTATGTTTGCTTCCTATTCTTTCCTCGCTGTTACATACGTTAACTATTGATTTAACTGTTGTTTAAAAGACTCCAAGAATATTTCTAATTTCTGCGGAGTTATTACTACTCAAATAAGCATCTACGACCCGCCTCCTGTCATTATCGGTGAGTTTGTTTCTTGTCATTGTGTAAGTATTAATTTGTAAAAACGAAATATGATGAGATACCATGTATTAAGATTTAAAAAAATCCTCAACATTCAGGATTCAATATAACCTTCCAGAAAAGTTGGAACATTTACAATTTAAACAAAACTTTGTTTAGTCTAGCGAATAAATTTCTCCCTTGGAAGAAAATAAATATATAACGCAAAAACATACTTTCAATTACTTAATATATATTACCTAATAATATTATACTAATCCTTATATTATTTATAATGATACTATGAATTATATTAGTGTCCCATTAGTTAATTGACGGATTTTATAACTCATATATAAAAATAAATACTGCACAATTTTTATATTTAGAAAAATGTCTGTAAATAATTTTATACATAGTGAGTAAACATATATTATAAAAAACATTCAAATCAAACAATAGATTTTTTTTATCGCACTATAATTATGAATTTTTGAATGTGATTGGATCTTTTGTTTTGCACGTTGATATCAGTACATTTATGTCTATTATAAAAGTTTTGATGGTATTTGAAATATTTTAAATGGATGAAAATATCTATATTTTAATATCTAATGGTAGATACAAACACAAGGGTAATTATCTACAACAATTTAATTATAATTTAGGAATTCTTGTATAAACTTTATAAAAGAGGCACTTACAAAATAATAATATTGGCTGGCAATGAAAATAGAAATAATTTCGGTAATTTTGTTCATTTATAAACACATATCTTTTACTTACGTCACGGAAAATAATGCAAGATCTGTAGCGTTTGCACTTGCACTTGCAACCCATATCTTAGACTATGTAATATACGTAAATTTAGATTATGATTTGTAAAGATGTAGAAACTGGTTTTTTTTTCAAATCCTATTTAATTAGAGATTTAATTACCCAAGTTTTTCCCTTTAACTATATAAACGATGGTATAGAAAAAACTGTGCAATTGATACATTTATAATTACATTATTTCATAATTATTTACCCAATTTATGGAAAAACTTTCTATAGCTCTGTTTAACAATTCCCGTAATCAAATAATTGTTTTGTCGGGTGACCAGGAAATTCAAAAGAATATTTTTTCTTAATTTTGAAATAAGTGCTCTGGACCATTTTTAGCTACATACCAAGAAATTAAATTCCAATTTTGAAAAATTACAAAAGGAGTTAAAGAATCAAACAAATGCGCTTTTAATTACTAAAAAATTAATTGTAATGCCTGATTTAAAAAAAAAAGAAAATTCATATACATTAATGGATAATTCAGTGAATAAGGCATATCTACTAAAGTGTGAGAATTGTTCATCGAAATTTTTTGAGGAATACCTTAGTGAACAATTAGATTGTTAAATGTAAGAACTATAAATATATTGACCAATTACCCAGAGAATTGATTTCAATCATGTTTGTAATTGACTTTGAATCAATCCAGAAGATGTTAGGCTTGGAATATACATCTAATATCTTATATATTATTTGTAATCAAGATAATTATTCGAGATTCTTGGAACTTCTGGAAAATCATTTAAGTACCTTAAAGATAATCGAAAATATTCCTACTGAATATAATATTGAGGTTTTTTTAAAATCAGACAAACTTATATATTTTTAAAAATATATAAACAAAACTCTATCTTATCGTGAATCAAATTACATTATACCTGAAAATGTTGTTTCTTCATTTATTACATATTCAGGTTAAGAAAGTCTTGTAGGATTACCATACAAACTAGGAAGATACATTAGAAACATTTCAGTGGTTGTAGTAATGTATTTAAAGTAAATAAATGGTCAGGTAGTACAGTTATCAAAGTATGGAAAAATCTAAAGTTTGAAAATATTTTAATTTAATAATTTTGCAAAGAATTTCTTGATTTTTCAATGATATTTATAGCATCTGTTTTATGTCATACTTGTAAATAAGGTCCCGGGTTCAAAAATTGCAAAATATTTGTTTGTATATTTTTATATTATAACACTAAACAATGTACGTTAAGTTCAATCTTAAGTTTTTAAGCATAATTTTTTAATCAACCTAAAAAATATATTAGAATGAATATAATAATTTTTATAATTATGGAAAAGTAAAAAATATGATAACATGCTTGCTCTTTTACTTATAAAAAAACAATGGTATCTATTTTGCCAACGAGTGTATAAATTTTGTTAACATATTTAAAAAACCTTAATTAAAATTCATAATATTTGTGGTATAAGATTATTTTTAAAATCTTCAATTAAATATTTGGCATAATTTATTTTGCATTTTTTTTGAAAACTTACGACATAAAATAAATTGAATTCGTATAGGATTTTTGTATAATTAGTTCTCCAAAAGAAAATTCTAAATTTGAAATACAATTATATATATATCTTTTATCGTTTTAGTATAGATATGGGAAACATATCATTAAAGTAATGTTCAACATAAATATTTTTTATACTTTTAGAAAAAATATCTCAATTTAGACAAAACATTGCACCAGATATAACGACAAACAAACATGCATTAATGATTACACACTTTAAAATAATTTAAATAATTTATTATGAAGTGTGCCTATTTTCATCATATAAAGAAAAAATACAAGAATGTACTTCTAGTTGGTGCACTTGCGCGAAAAATGTTGATGTTAGAATTAATTTAACTTATAAATAACGAAGATTCATTACATTCTTTTTTGAGAACAAAAAAATTATTAAAATCAAACTTTTGTGAATACTGTTTTACCAATATGTTAATAGTATCACACCACAACATAGATAAGAAAATTTGGCGTTGTTCTGTAAAAGAATGCAAAAAAAAAAGATTTTCATTAGGTCTTGATCATTTGTTTCGAAATCCCACCTGATTTTGAAATATCTAACAATATTACTTCATCTTTGGTCAAAAAGATATCCACAACGGCTTAATAATCTGAATATAATTTTAATAACAAAACATTAATAGACTGTTTTAAATTTTTTTGGGAAATATGTGTTACATATGTGCTGTCCAATTCACAAGAGCAAATAGACGAAGTTGGTTCTATTGTCAAAATTGATTAAACCTTAATTTTAGAAGAAACTATGGCAGAGGTAGAGAGTTGGAACAACAATGGCTATTTGTAGAAGTACAAAGAGACATAGGACCCAGCAAGTTCTTTGTGAAATTTGTTCCCGATAGGAACAAAGAAACGTTGAAGTGCTTAATATTGAGAAAAAACGTACCAGGAACTACAATTTTTTTTGATTGTTGGGCTCATATAATGGACTAAACAACTTAGGATATTTACATAGGGTAAAATAACGTTAAGAAAATTTTGTATTTCCAGATGATAAAACTCTCCATACACAAAATGTAAATAATTTGTGGCTTCATTAAAAATATTTTTGAAGTAAAAAGGCATATATAGAATTCCACACCAATTGGAGTATTTTTGTAAATATTTTTTCTGTAAAACCTTTGCGAATGTTTTCGAGAAAATATTATATTATTTTAATTTTTATATCCAATTTAGTTTTTTTGTTTGCGCAAGCGCATATGGTCTTAAAGTACATTCTTACAAAAAAAACTCTTATTTTCTATTTAATTTTCAAAACATTTTGTCAAATAATCACTCAGGGGTTCTTTATAATTAATTAGGTAAAAAAATATTGTAATAGGAACTAATTCACTTATACATTTACAATATGTTATCTTTAATGTTCTTCCCTATAATTGAAATAATAAACAGATTCGGATGCGTAAGTGAAAAAAAGAATCCTAGTAACATATCATCGATCGAAATAAAAATAATTTTTCAATATATAACGATTCCAAATTTATCTTACTAATATCAAATTGAATTTATTTAATTGTATTTATTGTTGTCTTTTGTGTTCTTTATGTATGTGGAAAAATATTTACTTGTTTATATGATTTTAAATTGTCAGAAGGAAAATAATAATTCAATACATATAATAGACATTTATTCTATAATAAAAAAAATTTATGAGTTATCCGTATGCATTTTAAAACATTAATAAATATTCTTTTAAGTACCTGAATTACTTGAATGATAATTTTAAGCAAAGAATATCAAATTTTATTAAAATTTGAAATTCATAGCATATTAATATAATAATTTTGTGTTCTTAGTAGATTGGAATTTTTAATGAGTAAGAACCATAGTATCATATGAAGAAATAATCTTAAAATTATTTTGTCATTACTAACATATTATTAATACCAGGGAGTTAATTGAGCTAAACTTTACAATAGTGACCCACCTTTTACGCAAGCGTTGATTATAGCAGAATTTGGTTGGTCTATTGATAATATCGATGAATTTAAAAAATTCGATGTTTACATATTACGCACAGATATTAATTTCACCATTAAGCTATTGCAGAATTTGGCCTTATTACCTTGTGTACGTACTTGCAATAAGTGCCAAACCATATAATGAATTTGCAAAAATAAATAAATATAATAGATGGGAACATATCTAGATGCACAAAATAAAAAAAAAATATCACTAAGCTAAGGAATTTTCTTCGATAATTTAAAGTTTAATTTATGGGCAATGTTTTCATTAATTTATTTTGAAATTAATATTTTTATGGACTGATGATGAAATAATTTGATAGTTGGATATACAGTCATCCAGAACTATATGTTACTGGAAAAATTTCATCCGTAAAATATAAATAAACTATTTGACTTTTTTCAAAGAAAAAATTGGAGCTACTAATAAGATCCTTGAAATAGACGAATAAAGAATTTGTAAGAGAAAATACAATCGTGGCCAGATTCTTGTTAATCAAAATATATGGATTGTAGGTGGAATTGATGAAGATAAGAAAATTTTCATAGAGTTAACGTAGGTAAGAAATAAAGAAACGCACAACTCCATAATTCTAGCAGATGTCAACGTTGGTACCATTACAAGATCTATTCTATGGGGTGGATACAACGACTTGACACAACTTAAGTATATTCACTAAACGGTAAACCATAATAATAATTGTGTGTCAGTGGACAGTGTCTACACAAATTAAATTTGGGCAATTTTGGGGTGCGGTGATAAGAAAATATAGGTACATTACAAATAAAACTACACAAATGATGTACTCATGTATTGCCAAATATTTATTCGAAAAAAGTTTTAAGTCAATCGATTTTCTGAATTGATAAAAACAATCAATATTGTTTTCCTGAATTAATTATTTTTATTTATCTACGCTTGTTTATTAGGTGGGCCACTATTGTAAAGTTTAGCCTGTTAATAGTATTATTTTCATCATAAATTAATAATAAAAACTTCATCCACCCATTTTATCATACTAAAAAACGTTATCTAAAATCATACCTCTTTCACCTTCATTTTAAAATAAAGCGTGTGCTTATCTAGTATTACAAAGTTTTTATTACGAACACATATGCGACATCGAAAATATGATCGTGGTGTTAATTATAAAGAATTATAATATTTTTATTATTATTACAACAGTAGATTAATTGATTTAAATTTCTTTTTTTTTAATTGTAATTAATTTGTAAAAATTTAAAACCCGTTTCGGTCCGTAAGGGCTGTAACTGTCCCAAGCCTGTTTCCTAAATGAGAACAACCTAACCCTTAAATTGATATTCCAATCGGGTTAATTACCCTGTTGGGCTGAATCCCATTATTGCTGAAACAAATAAGCGGTCTTGGAAGTCGGGACCAAAAAAGATCAAAAGGTTTGAATATCTGCTAATTCTGTTAGTTGCTACACCTTCGAAACAGCAAAACAGACCTTCGACTAGATTAACTGTGTGGAAAAGCGTAAGGGATCAATCTCTGGTGGATATTAATAATGCACCAACCAGAGCTGGGACTGACGAGTCCGGTTTCGTAAAGAAGAATACTAGGTCGCGTTTACCGTGAACGAGGATAGAAAGGACGCACTCAAAATTTTTAACTATAAGTTTTACAGTTTGTAAAAAGTCGAGTTTAGTAACCGCTTAGCGGAAATCTGGACAAAATGGTATCCGGAGCACATCGTACAACCGCATTCCTAATTAAGGAAGCTATGGAGATCAAATTACAGTGTTATAAAATTGACAATTGGGGCTAAGCGAATTTTTATTTTGAGCCGAGTACAAGTCAAAAGTAAGCTGGATTCCTGAATACTCAGTAAACAGGCAGGAGATACCAAGAAGGCTACATGTATAAAAAAATTCTGATAAGAAGAAAACAGATAGAACCGAATTGGAAAAAGAGTTCTTTAAATTGCTCTGTCAATACAAGGAAAAACTGGTCAAGAAAACTAACCTTGGCACCTACACATACCCTTAACAAATACATAATGAGTAAAGTTGACCAGATCATAAAGGAGTTTATAAAACTCACTATGAATTACAAAGAAATATCCACTATAATATACAGAGTTGGTCAGCTGATAGTGAACAAAGGTAGGATAGTAAGGATGCACCTAAATGAACTGCGAGAGAAACGAAAGCAATGCTCGAAACTCGAAGGAAAGATAGTGGCAATTAAAAAAACCTCAATAAATTATATTGTTTGAAAAAAATGACATTAGCTGAAAGAAAAAAAATCACACAGAAGCGATTGGGTAAATACATGCTCAAAATATTGTAATTGATTTAAAAAAGAAAAAAATGATAAAAACGACTTTTACCTCCTTTCAAAGCATATTCTAGAAAGACCTCTCAACTCTTACTTGCGTAAAAATAAATCCCGATTTCTCAAAGAGACCATATAATCCGTAGTAGCAACGGGCAGTATGTACAAAGGGCAGAGACGTATTCAACATGAGTTGGTGATTCAAGCTTACTAGGAATTCCTATTTCCTAAGCAATTATTACAAGACTCAATCCCAATTACGATAACGATATAAAAAATATCCCACTCTTCTCAGAGCAAGTGATGCTTTTTGTCTCTACCATTGTAGCAAACGTTCAACCCAGAACAACGAAGGGCATAACAGACCTTTTATTTCCACGCCTCCCCTAGCTTATACTAGTTGTCTCTTTATTCTCAGTAGAACAAAAATGCTACTATTAGAAAATAGATATCGTGGTCTCGATCGTTACCAGAATAGACCTGACAGATCACTTTACAAACTTAGAACGTCCACGCGCTACCAATAATTGTATCATGAAAGATCTGTCAATCCTTTCAATGTCCGGACCTCGTGAGTTACTCCGTGTTGAGTCAAATTTAGCCGGATGCACCACTCATGGTGGTTTCTTCCTTTAGGGTAAGTTGACTTTTTTTTAGAGCCTGAAAAAAGAAAAAGATCAGTCTAGAAATTTCCAATATGAATAGGTAACTTCTAAAACTATTATTTATAAAATTTTAAGTGGTTTAGTAAAGTTTTTCTAAGCCCTTAATAAATTTAATAAAAAGCCATTAAAGCATTTAAACTTTGCGCAAACTCAATTAAGTGTGAAAGTTAATAAACCTTTAATATCTCAGTAATTTAATTATGGAAAACCCCAAAAACTTATCTGGGGACTTCTGTAATGTTGTTAAACAGCCTGGTACCATAAGAACCAAAGAGCTGTTGTTATTGGGGAAAACTGACTTGCCATTTTTTGTGATTCAAGAACTCAATTCCTGTACGGTATTTTTTCCCAGGAAATCATTCGATTGCAACTTATGTCAAATTAATATCAGCAATGTAAAATTCTTAAAAAACTCATCTTCTCACCAAGCATTTGTTGACATTCCAATATGGCTGTGGGACAATCCAATCGTATCAACACAGGTTCGCAAAAGATATATGCAAACATCAAATTAACTGCAAAGATGTTCAAAAGGATCCAAACAAAAGCCTCGTCAGTCTTACACTGGAAAAACAAAAATTATCCATTAAATATAATGACGCATGCGTGGATAATTTTAACAATAGCCAAGTTGAAGATCTTGTTCTCACGGAGGAAGAGTCTGACGAAATTGAGATTCAGCCAAATAATTTGAGAAGAAAAAACAATGGCAAGAATTTCTTTGGAAGGAAAAAGGCTAATAATTATCATCTACAAAGGACTAATAACGTACCTTTCTATTATCCAAGGAACTACCCATATCATGGGCACTATAATCTACAATACCCGACCTTTCCGTATGGACAGCAGTATCCTGGCTTTTACCCTCCCAACTACCAATACCATCCATTCCAACAATATTTCGGTTCATATAATCAATCTTACCAATATGGTACAAATAAATTTGGAAGCCAACATAGCTATGCACAATGGAACCCAAACTATGAGAATCAATTCGGCAAACGACTATGATAATGAGACTATGGAGGAGACTCGCCAACAGCAAACCAAGAATGCAGCCTCAATCAGCCAATTTAGTTCCGAGATAGAAAACCTTCTACACACAATCTTGGACAGGATTAAAGTCCTAGAAAGCAAGCTAAGCTTTGACGAAACGCTAAATAAAGAACCTAAACAAAACGTAAATAATGGCCAAGTCTTGAAGAAGCCCGTACTTTCAAAAAGCTACTTCTCTGCTAAGGATACACTTGTTACAGCAAATTCTACATCAAAAACTATACGGAATAGCAACCAGTATTCTACCAAAGGGACCAACCTATCCAATAAAATAGAATCAAAGCCAAACAAAAGCATTCAGTCAACACAGGCTTCTAAAACCACGTGCTACAAAAACCTATAAACGAAAACATATCAAAACCCGTGGGAAACTTTATACGTCGACACAATAAACCCTTTGAAGATTTAACAGCTAAAGAAAAGAAGAGAAGGGTGTTTATTGAGATGAATCAGAAGCTTAATACCATGCTGAAAGCAACCAAGGAAAACCTTAACAACACATGGATATCGGTACTTGAAAGCATCGTCGAAGTAATGTTCCTTAACAAGAAGGTTAAACTGAAATCTCCAAGAATCCACTCTACCTTCACACAAAATCCAGTCAAATCAGCTTCCATACCCAAAAACCGAACTTCTTTACCAAAAGCTGAACCAAACTGGGATCTCCTATACTTGACTTATCCAAAAAAGGTATTTAGGATGATCGCAGAAGATCACTTAAACTCCATGACATCATTCAATCAGATGACAACCTGTAGCTATTTCAACAACCTCTGGAATCAGGCGGGTAAAAGAACTGAGATCTCTTAACCAAAAGAGTTGGAACCATCTAAATATACAACTCCTTTTGTGAAACACGAGCCGAAGACATTCTTTAAAAAAGCTAACTTCAAATCACCTACTGGCCCAGATGGCATATCTTTTAGAGCCTGGCAATGGTTCCATTCAGCTCTAGGTACAAATGTTTTACTGAGTATTATAGACAAATTCCTAAAAGAAGGGCCTCCGGAGGATCTTAAGAAGGCAAAATCCATGTTGATTATAAAGAACCCGCAAGGCGACCCAAATGACATGGACAACTACAGACCGATTACAATTAGAAACACTCTGTACAGAATATTCACAGGACTCCTTGCTAACCGACTCCAAGACAACATCAAATCATTGATTAACAATTCCCAAAGAGGATTTTTGACAGAGGATGGCATCTTACTGAATGTTTCTGAACATAATGAAATTTTCCAAAGAGCAAAAGAACAAACCCTTCCGTGTGGAGCCTTATTGGTGGATTTCAAAAAAGCCTTTCACAAAATCAATCATGCTTACTTAATCCAGGAAGTCCAAGCGAAATGTGGAAATGATTTTGCAAACCTTGTTACTCAGCTTCTGAATGCTAACACTATTGTAAACTCTTCAACGGGAACACACACTATTAGTCTCACAAACGGAGTCCGTCAAGGCTGCCCACTATCTCTTATATTATTCAATCTAGCCCTTGATAAACTCATGACAGATCTGGAAGTTATCCCGGGAGTGAATTTCATAGCGTCTAACACTTTAAATACAAAAGCTCACAAAATTACAGCCCGAGCATATGCAGACGATGTGATAGTATATGGAACCAGTCCTGATAACCTAGCTAAAGCACTTACAACAATTCAAAACTGGTGCTCGGGCTC